>NW_015149030.1:167400-190224 GCF_001465965.1 Polistes dominula | reverse complement strand
TTTTTTGAGCAAACAGCACATCTTATAAATAAAAATAAATTAGATAAATATAAATAAAATACATAGAGATCGTATTGGTAATATAAATGGGAACATACCACCAAATATAAAATTCTTATTACATTTTTATTGAGATTTCGAGGAGTTTTTATAGTGAATGGTAATTTTTGATTTTACACGATGAGTATGCACGTCAAACGCACCACAGTAGAAATTTGGTCCGACGTGTATACACGTCGAACGCATTTAACTGGTTAAGCCAAATCTATGAGAAATTTGAAATTATACTTTGAAGATTTACGTATGTATTATGCTTGTACGTACTTATTACGTTTACTACGTATGAGACATTGAATTAAAATACTATTCAATTAAATAAGCAAATTATATCATATTGAATGAGTAAAAGCAGGAAATTCGTGTCGTTTTGAAATGAAACGAAGAAATAACTAGATGAAGAATAACTATAATAGAATTAACCAATTAAACTGTGGCGCTTCATTTTGAAATTAAGCACCGCTGTGTGTCGTTTAAATCGACCGATGAATTTTGAGATTAAAATTGCTCATTTATGAGAATAAAATGAACTCTAAAAATTAAAAAAATATATAGTAATACACAAATTTTACATTTTTTCTTACTAATCTTAAAATTTGAGATTATGTTTCTTTTTTTTTTTTACAAAAATTACAATTTAAATAGCCAATGGCTATTAAATTTATAGTTAATACAGTGGATACGGTAAGTATGTTGTAAAAAATACTTCTGTAATTGAATTGTTTATACGTTTGATGTATTCTATCGTAGATTATTAATTATCACGTATTTATTAACTAATTAACTATAAATATAAACAACTAAAATTGAAAAAATAACTAATATTACTAAAGGACAATACGCTTGCACGTTACTTTCCTAAAGCAGCTTACTTGGAATGATATACAAAGATATAATAATATGATATTCGATGGGATGTTTCTTGGAAAATAATTTGCCACTGATTTATTTCTTTTTTCTTCTTTCCAATGATTAAGAGAAACAAAAGGAAACAAAACAAAAATAGAACCCATAATTTAACTCGATGATATAACCACGACGACTGATTTAATTTGTAATCTTTGAAAGAAAACAGAATAACACAAAAATTAATAAACATTGTTTACGTTTAAATATCTTCAAATAAAATGTTATATAATTTTTTTTTTTTTATAATATCAGAGGATTAAGAAAATATTTTTTAATTTAAATATTCTGATTTGTTTGAATTCAAAGAAAATAATAATAAATGTTTTCTAGAAAAAAAAAAAAGATTAAAAGACAAAATATCTTACGATTTAACGTCAAGCTTATTAACCCGAGTAATTTCCAGAGCAGTAATTTTCACATTAAATTTCTAAATTGACCGCCAAATTGTCTAATTTAATATTTAATCTTTATATATATATATATATATATATATATACATACATACATAACGAAATAAATTGTATTATCAAAATCAAGCATTATTGATTCGCTTGAAAACGTTTTGGGAACACTGACGAGAGGTAATAGGATATGCTTGAATTAAAATATAAAATTTATTGAGCTTTCTTATAATATAAAAAAAAAAAAAAATATAAAAAAAAATAAACATAAATAATAAATAAAAATAAAAATAAAACAACGTAATAAAATAATTATTCGAAATATTTGTGTTGTATAAATTTGTATTATTTTGTTATTTAATTTTTATTTATTCTTATAGCCAATCACGACACCTACTCTCCCATGATATATCCCATCGGAATATCCACTAATAATGGAATGATTACGAACAGACCTAATCGCATTGCGTCTCTTGAGAACACGGCGAACTTTCGTCTGGTCGGCAGTCTGCGTAGATCTTCCGAGGAATTCGCTAAAATCATTTCACGTTTTCACCATGAGTTTTACCTTTGCTTTTTTTATCTTCTCTCTCTCTCTCTCTGCCTTATTTCGAAACTGTGTGTGTGTGTGTTTTTTTGTTGTTGCTAACGACGATAAAACGATAAAATGATGTTATGAAAGTTTATGTTAATGTCATAATGACACATAATTCACGTTTACGTAATTAAAAATGATTTAATTTTGATGACATTAAATGAAATTATGTTAAATTTTGTTATTTTTCTATAATACAAATATACACGCATTAAATTGATTTTACATTGCATGTTGATGCAATGAATTCAATAAAAAACAAAAAAAAGATCATAAATGATTTATTAGAATTATTTTAAATATTTTTATTATGTAATTAAGTTAGAAAAGAAAACTTTGAATTTTCTAATTTTGATTACATTAAAATAAATGCAACTTACGTTAAGTTTTTTTTTTTTTTTACAAATACACACGCATTAAATTGATTGTATATAATTTTAATCCAATAAAAAAATTATTTATTCGAAATATTTCAAACTTTTTAATTTTGTAATTGAGTTAGAAAGAAAAATTATGAATTTTTGTGTAAAAATATTTCAAAGAAAACCAAGTGTGTTGGTAACTCATTTAAAAAGGGCTTTTCTTAACAAAGCTCTACAAACCTTTCATTCTTTTCTTTTTTTCCCCCTTTTCTTTCACGGTACACTACATCGGATGACTACTTGAAAAATTATTTCGAGAAAAGATGAAGGAACTAATTGTATTCGTGTCTTTCTAGCATACAAAAAAAAAAAGAAAAGAAGAAGGATCTTTCGTCTGCATTAAATTTTGAATTACCCTTTTACATATATAAGGGGGTTAGTTAGTGTTTCCCTAAATAAGCAACATAACCTATGTAAATGAAAAACTTATATGTATAATACACAAACATACATATATATAATAATAATAATAATATTAAGAAATATTTACACAAAACTCGCTAATTAACAGTCATTGTTCTATTCATACAATTAATTAATTCAATATGACAAATATGAGAGTATATTTAAATGAATAACATGTATATATGTGTGTATACATGTTTTACGATATTACAATAAGTAATTAAACCGTTCGATTTTCTATATGCGTCAAATAAGTTAACAAACAATTAAATATTATCGTACGATTTATAATCAACGGAATAAAAAATAAAAATAAAAATAAAAATTGTCTTTAATTATTATTATTATTAGTATTACTCATTACTTATTACTTGTATTGTAATATTACGAATGTATATATAATACCTTACATATATTTGTTATTTTTGAATTAAAAAAATTGATAAAATTTCGTAAAGAAAAATAAAAAATAAAAAATAAGAAAACATTCCACTAATCGTTAATCGAGAAGGAATACAACGAAAAGCGTTTTAATGTCGGGTTTTATATAAAAAAAAAAAAAAAAAGAAAAAATATAAAAAGGGGAACGAATTTCCGGTATTACTCGGTTAAATATCGGTTATCCGTGATAACACTGTTGGCATTTAAACTTGTACGTAACGAATGGTCATCGAAGAATTGCCATGTTAAATCTCTCAACACAAGAATCTAGTGTCGTAGAACGGAAATTCAAGTTGGTAAATTGGCAGGCTCGTAATAACGGTATTTAAACCGAAGGAACATGGTATAAAATCAAGGTAACGCGTTTCTGGGCAAATCTTGCAGAAAATCTACAAGAGAGTAGTAGATTATTACGTAACTCGCGTTATTGACCGATATTAGTCAATGAACGTTGTTTGCATACAAACCCTTTATCGAATTTAAATGTCTACAATTTTATATTTGCAAGTTTGTTGTCTACAAGGTTGTAATATTCGAATGAAATATAGTTTTGAATTTAATCAAATATTATAAAATATTCTGTGTTATATGATATTTTTCAAAATGTCCCAATTTGGAATAAAACATATTTCTGTATGAATAAAAATATCATTCAAAAGTATACATTATTTTTTTACTAGCTTTGTAACGTATTGAATAAAAAAATGGTTGCTGCTTTTTAAATTTGTTTCAATGATATTATTCGAATATAATTTTCTTTTAAGAAACAGAGCTTGACAAGAAATGAGTTCTGATTTGTTTTATTATTTTTTTTTTATTTTTTTTTTTTTCATAACAAAAAGCATTGCATTTCAATAGTTAAATCGTTCCAATTGTTTTTGCAATTTTATTTGTAAATTAATTCTATTTTATTGTATTATTATTATTACTTATAAAATTCATGGTATACCATAAATTTAGTATCATGCATTGTTTGTCCAACGTACTTCCAAAAAATAAAAAATAAAAATGTTTGTAAAACCTATAAAAATATATTTTTAATTAATATTAATAAATTCATGTGTATATTACCATGCATATTCATCGATAAATTTAACTCTCCAATTGAATTCAATAGAATTATTTTCAAATTCGTCGATACGTTAAATACCAAAATACTCGTCTGACCGATATACAATGTGTAAAAAATTAAAACTATTATTCATGCAATGTTTATACAATTATTTAAAAATATTAGAAAATGTTTAAGATGATCCAATATACAAAATGAATTATTAATTTGTCCTTATCAATATTACATGTGTTAGTTTAATTAAATTAAAATGTAGATGTGTACACACAATACTATATTATTATCAAATAAATAAATAAATAATAATATTATTAATAGTAATAATAATAATAATAATACTAATCGTTCATCCTACAAAAAAATAAAAATAAAAATAAATTGAAATTTAGATGTGTACATCCACGATACTATATAATTATCTAACTAATAAATAATAAAAATAACAAATTGTTCATTCCATAAAAAAAAAAAAAGAAAAATTAATATCAAGGAAACGGGAAACGCTTAATTCGTTCTCATTAATTCATTCGCATATTTCAAGCAATTATTAATGCCCCTCATGCACGAAATTCACCTGTGCCTATTAAATGATTCGCGTCGTGAGGATTTTGCTTACCACGAGAGCACACATGTACATCACAAGTTTAAATGAATTTAACTTGATCTCTCTCAAAGCATAACACAATCAACAACAACGATATCATCATCATCATCATCATCATCATAAAATACGACAAATGATAATAATAACGGTGAAAATAATAAATATTGCATTCTTTGAAGAATATAAACGAAATACTAACATATAATTGACGATAGATAAATGATACGATAAGAAAAGCAAGGTCGAGTATTATATCAAGAATGATTCATATTACATTATACTTAATGAAGAATTTCTTCGCATGATTTTTTTTTTTTTTTATTTCTTTACGTCACGAAGTATTTTTCTTTTTTTTTTTTTTTAATATTTTTTTTTGATTCATGTGTGCATAAAAATAAACGCATAAGCGTATCAAATTTTGGTTTAATTTTTAATTACTTCGATAATGTTAGAGTGCAATGTGAAGAATGAATTTGATTCGTTTGAGAATGATATTTGAATACAGCTTGAATTTTATATTTACACTGTATATATATATATATATTAAACTGTTGACTTTTAAATGAATTTTTATATTATACAATAAGGAATATACGTAAAAGAAAAGAAACTAGTTTACGAGTTGAGTTGAAAAGACCGAATATTGAATGATGTTTCTTTTATTTTTGTTTAAAAGTAGACAAAAATATGAATTGAAAAATAAAAATACAAATAAAAAAAAGAAAAAAACCTTGAAATATGAAGGAATAGAAAACTTCTTCTTCTTCTTCTTCTTTTTCATCATCATAATATATTGTATATAGATATAAGTATACTCTTTACTTGATATTTTATTAATAGCACACGTTTTACGTTGACTCGGTTTATTCTTCGTCTTGCGATTATTTTCTTGAAAAAAAAAATAAAAATAAATGCATGTAGAAATGTTACCTTTATACGTATAGTTAAGATGGAATAAAATATTTTACTTTTCAAAAGTATAATATTTATCTTATTGTTAGTCGAAAGTAAAGAAAAAACATCGTTTCAATATCGAATATAATAAAAACATTTGTGCAATATGATTAACAACAACAACAACAACAATAGAAAAATACGAAATATATTCGGAAATGTTTTTAGAAGATATTTACGAAAAAATTTCTACCATACTGGGATCATATAAATAAAAAAAAAGTATTGTATAAAATTGTATATCTACAAAAATGATTTATCGAAAAAATATTTGAAAATTTCTATCATTTGTTGGAATGCAGGTTTTTTCAATGTTTTCAATTAACCTTTCCAATATTTCAATTAATAGTTAAATGAGAATTGTATTTTCAATGAAATATTTTTTGTTAATTTATTGTATGAGCTGTATTTTAATAAATCAATTTATATTTACGCCAGATATACCCTATGTAAACTATAAATCAAATGACCCTAGGAAACCAACCGAATCATAGTAATTTATAATGAATTTTTATCATCTATTTGACCCGAATAATAAGTAATATATAAATTTAGTTCCAATCTTTGTAAACACTCTGTATATTATACATAATTATATTAAAAGAAAAAAAATATTGTATATTAAATATATTATTAAATATATATCTAAAAAAATATATATATATTAATAAAATAACAATATATACTTTATATGTATATAATAAAATATTATATATAATATACTACTTCAATATTATATTAATATATAAAAATAATATTTTAATATTAAATAATATTATATTAATAATAAATATTAAATTTATAATAAATAAATATAATTAAATATATATATATATTAAAATATTATATTAATAAAATAAAAATAATATTAAATATTATTATATTTATAATAATATGTATATAATTATATATACATATAATGTGTATATAAAAATAATATTGTCAAATATATACATATAATTAACAATATATTAAAATATAATATTAAAATATTATNAAAAAAAAAAAAAAAAAAAAAAACATACTTCGTAACAATAGCGAATAAATACTAGTTTCTTTTAACAAGTCGTATATTCTAGTTTTACGATTCATGTTTTACATTCTCTTTAATATTCCTAGCTAGTTCGTTAAGATAATAGCCTTTCGATACGAGACTGAAGATGAGTAATGAATGTTATATTAATGTGGAAACGATATTAAACTAATAGCAAGAGTATTGTTTTCTTCTTTTATTATTACTTTCCATGAAAAGAAACGAAAAAAAAAAAAAAGAAAAAAAGAATTTAGAAACACGTGAGAAAACTTATATATAAAATGTGAAAATCTAGTTAATATCTTTTAAATTTGATTGATGTAATCCGTAATCTTGCCCATTAACGTTAAACGATTTCAAATACACGTAGAATATTGCACGTGTACAAATACATGCATTTTCATTGCACGTGCACACATAAATACAAACATCATATTTTATTATTAAAAAAAAAAAAATATATATATATATATAAAATAAATATTCAAACGTTAAACGAAAAATTAACTAATTTCTATCGAAACTTTCTACAAATGAATCGATCATATACATCAAACTAGAACACCTAGAAATAACAAGAAAATCTAAATAGAAAAATAAAATGAAGAATAAGAATAAGACAAATCTTTTCTAGTATTAGAAAGTTGAGATTATTATACTACCATTCATGGTATAACCAGTACCCAATGAAGATGTTCAATAATACATCATATAATATTAAAAATTGTAATTCGATAATTAACAACAATTATGAATGAACAAATATGATCGAATGATCGATATTTGAATATTCATTGTAACCAATACCAAACCATAATCTTCAATAATACATCGTATAATAAAAAAAAAAAAAAAATTGTAATTCGATAATAAACAAAAATTATGAATGAACAAATATGATCGAATGATCGATATTTGGATAAAGTGGGGTATGAGGGTAATAAAAAAAAAAAGGGTTGTTTAGGAAACATACCAATGAAGGGTTTTGAGAATTCTCATGGTGAGGCCTTTCAAAGATTCGTCGTCGGTCGTTTGAATCGCTTTAATGGCGAATTGAATCATGGAAGGCGCAACGCGTGCTTTCGAACGTTGCCGGTGGTTCACGCAAGACGTCTCATTCTTCTCTCGAATACCGATCTTTCTTCTTCTTCTTCTATTATTATTTCTTCTTCTTCTTCTTCTTCTTCTTCTTTCTATCCTTTTCTATTATCCTCTCTATTTCTCTCATACACCTCTCCTTTCACTTATTCCTCCTCTTCTTACATTTAATCAACACACCGTATGATATATTTTTGTACAAATATATTCACTTGCTTTTCGTCACGAAAACAAAATCATAAAAATTGAATTACACATACTTAAAATTACACTTAATTATTATTATTATCATCATCATCATGGTCATCATCTTTGATATATCACGTGAAACAACACACTATTTTTAATCACTCCTTTCTTCTTTGGTCCATCAACAGGGCTGTGGTAGACACTAAAATATTTGTATATTTAATCGATGATCGAATTATTTTTTGTATTAATTTATATTATCACTGTGGGGTGTAAAATTGTTTATTTAAATAATGCGGTGTTAGAATGATAGAAGATTTCAATTAAAACATTGACGACAATGATAACGATAACGATGACGATGAAGATGATTACGATGACGATGAAAATGATGACGATGAATATGAATATTATGCCGTTGTCGTCAGGATCCGCGTGTTATATCGTTCGAAGAACGTTTCTACCGGTTTTTGGCCAGGTATTCGCGACTCCGTTAATCGTTTTAATTGCAACCAAACTCATATCACCACCACTATTACCCCGTCCCCGTTGTCCTCTGTCCACGCACACACATACACACACAAGCAAGCACGTATGTACGTATGCACCACAGAGCACCAAGGGAAGGGGGTGAGCAAAAAGGTTTTTCCTTATTTCTGTCCTCTTAACTTGCCCCACCACCACCCCTTATCCACTCGTTTGTGTTATTGCTGATAAAGAAAAGTAAAAAAGAAAAAAAAAAGAAATAAAATAAATGAACTTCTTAATATAAAACTAGTTCCCTAGTTCCTCCGCGATTCTTTCTGCAAGGACCATTTCATAGCCTAAAATATCATCCAACTGATAAAGAGACATGTGTCTTAGGTGTCTACTGAGTCTAAATATAAAAATAAAATTACCATATGAAAATATAAAAGCATGTAAAGCAAACTTAATATTAGGCCCAAACATTTGTTCTAAATCAAGATAAAACATAGAAAACAAGGAAAACAATATATTGAAAAACCAATTACTTATCCAGATAACATAAAAGGGGAATAATACTATGCAAAAAATATAAATAGAAAAAAAATTCATGTTGAAATATAATAAATGAAAAAAGAATCTATAATGAGAGAGGGAGAAACAAGGAAAAAAAAAATAATAAAAATAAAATAAAATTTAAAAAATGTAGCAATAATAAATGAATGAAATAACAGGTAAGAATGTAAGAATGAACTTAGAAATGAACGTAAAACAGAACGTACGAAGAAGGAACTGACGAACTTAGGAAGAAACGAACGAACGAACGAACGAACGAACGAACTAACTGACGAGCAAACGGAACGTAGAAACGCGCGAGAAAGACTAACGTAGTATACGTCCTTCCAGGTTGAACTGACGTGAGTTTGTTGGCTTCTCTTCACCCCGTAGAAGCAACCAAGTAGGCAAGTAAGCAAGTAAGCGAACCAACCAAGCCGATGCCCATTTTGTATGTCTCTCATCTCTCTCTCTCTCTCACACACACACACTTACCTTTACCTTCTCCCTCCCCTCTGTCTTACCCCCTCTACTCCTCATACCTCCAACCACCGTCTCGCTTTCACTACCCACACGTTAAGGTATATTCTCCTCTCTTTTCATCCCACACCACTTAGTCGTTCTCTCTTTATCTTTCTCATTCTTTCTCACTCGTTTTCTCTTTTCATCGTTCACTGTTTGTCCCTTCTACCCCCACAACTCCCCTCTACCACTTCTCATCCCTCTTTCCCTCTTTTCCTCTTCACCAACCATGGCCCGTGTGCATTCCTATCCTACCTCTTCCACTCCCTCCTACTACCACAGCACACCAACACAAACAACTCAACCATATCCCCACTCTTTTCCTCTCTTTCTCTCTATCCTTCTTCTTTTCTCTTCTTCCCACTCTTCACTTCATCGTCATCTTTGTCCCGACGTAGTTGAGTGGTAGTAGTAGTAGTAGTAGTAGTAGTAGTAGTTGTGTGATGGTATGTGTGTGTGTCGTTGTTACACCGGTCGTTCTCTCTTAGCTTCGTCTCTCACCATTTCACTCGTTTCGACGATCACGTGGGCCTAGGCATTGAAGTCTCCTCGTACTCTTCATGTTATCTCTCTCTTTCTTACGTTTCTTCTTTCATTCTCTCTTTCTCTTCTTATTCTTCTTCATGGATTTTCTTTCTCTCTGTTTCCTTTCCTTTCGTTTCCTCTTCGTAAGAGTCTTCTTCTTTTCTTACCTTTTGAGCAAGTTCGTTGGTTGGTTGGTTGGTTGGTTGGTTGGTTGGTAGTTTGGATGAAACGAAACTGATTTTCTATCTTCTTCTTTTTATTTTTTAAACTCATACAGCTGATTTTACTCTTCCTACTTGTTCTTTATTTCTTGTTTTCTCAAGTTGATTTCTTCTCGTTCTTGTTTTTGTTCTTATTCTTCTTCTTATTCAAGGAATTATCAATTTACGCTCGTTGTAACCGGACTACTTCGATATCGAGCGGGGTGAAAGAGAGCATGGAAAGGAAAGAGGGTCGGTACGATCTCAATTCCGTATTGCTATTCTACGAATTTGCGATCATAAGGTGCATGCTTTTATTTATCTATTGTATATTCAATGTGAGATGATCTAATAAATATATATATGCATATACAAATATTATAAAGTTATTCTATATTAGTTATTTGTAACATACATTTATGATTTTTTAAAAATAATATCATTCTTTCTATGTATATATTTATTGAGTAAAATATAATATATAGTATATAATTTTTAATATAGTATATACACTATATAAGTATATTTATTAAATAATATAATATATGTAGTATAGCTATATATATACATATATAATAATAGTAGTATAATATAGAAAAATATAATAAAAAATAATATATAATAAAATATATAATATACTGAGAGATCATCTAATAAATATATATGCAAATACAAATATTATAGAGTTATATTACTCAGTAAATTTTAGTATATTAAAGTACTTAAAGTACGTAAAATGAGAAACGCAGCTTTGTCGTTATTTGAAAAGATAACGTATCAAAAATTTTAATCAAATGAAAAAAATCATTATAATACAAAATCAATATCAATCAATTGCAAATATTTTACAAAATATAGAAAGATTAAGATTTAAGTTGGCGGTGAAACCAAAAGCAGATGACAAAAAATCAGATATTATATGCATAGTTTCAGTAACTACACCTGATGGATAGAATTTTGAAATACCAGTTAACGTCCAACCGTCAAATTTACACAAAGAGATTATAAATACCTTTTAAACTATGTCAAGGTGAAAAAACATCAAACAAGATAAATATGGAAAACCTTCACAGAGAACATATCACAAATGTAAAATACATAAATAGATGAAGAACAAAGCTTACAGTTTAATGATGTTTAGCTAAAAGAAATTGTAAATGTAACAAATAACATTGAATTTAAATCTAACGATTCAGTTTAAATCAAACGTTAGAAAAACTATTACAGAATTTGTTTGGGGATAGATAAAGAAAATTTGAAATTCGAAATTTAATAGAAATTGAAAATGATTTCATGATCGAGTAAAATTCACTGGCAAGAACCCAAATGCTTACCAGTGGATTACTTATTTTATACTTTTAGTTTAATTATAATAATAAAGACAGACAGTCACGGAGACGTCGCATGGAGTCATGAGTGAATGGGAAGTATGAATGGGCTGCGGCCGTGGTTCGGTGGATATTCCCCTCAGACTAACCAAGGGGTGAGTAGTAAACATCTCGATCGGGGTGACACGTGATGTATGTACCTAACCTCTGCGCTAGTAGTGTGGTCTCTGCTCGTTGGGACTCCTCCCAACGGGTCGTGATCATGCGAAAACGCATGTTTAAAGTGGAAAAACCGCTCCGTGTCACTGGCTGGAGCCAATGGGGGGGTTGAAGCTGAGCAGGTTGGGCGCAAGTGTGAAGGATTACCTGGTCAGTATTTCTTTATACCCAAAACTGCGTAGGGCAAATCGCACACCGTCTAGCCTGAGGTCTGGGTCTGGTATCGGTTCGGATCCGGTATCGCTCAGTCGATAGGGGTGACATTAAAACTTTTGCTAAAACATGGCGCGGGCCTACCCCGTAACCTTTTTGATAGAGTCATCTGATGCCGATAGGGCTGACCACCTGATAAACCGCTTCTTGGCTTCGGCATCCTTAACTAGGGTGTTTCCAGAATATAAAAGATGAGGCAAGGCAAAAGGAGAAGGCTACCAAACAGTCCCGGTCACCCAAGAGGACAAGGGACAGCCTAGAGACCGTAGACGGGGCCAGTAAAAAGAGGGTGGCCAATAGCAGAACCCCGGTTATCAAGGTCACGGAGGATGCGGTGCCCCCAACCGATAGACTGGAGACCGGATCGGTTCAGTCCCAGGAAGAGACCTGGGCTACAGTAACGCGAAAGGGGAAGGGACAACAAAGAAAATAAACCCACGACCCTACCTGTGGATAAGAAGACAGGGAAGCCATCACTAAGGAAGAAGCGTGGTCAACGAAGGGGGGCTATTTTGACCGTCCTCAAAGAGGATAAATCGTTCGCGGATGTTGTCCGGACATTACGTTTAGCTGATGCCCTTGACAAGGACGATAACATCAGGGGGATCACACAGACAAACCAGGGAGCCTTCCTTGTACGTACCATCGGGGATGCACAACCAGGTTTTAATGATCGTCTCCGAGAGGTACTCCGTAATCACGGCGAGGTCAAAGATATGACTCCCAAAGAAACACTAGAGATCCTAGATCTGGATATCCTAGCGGAAAAACAGGAGGTAAAGGAGACGCTTGACGCTCAGCTTGGCGAGAACGCGGACAGAAAGATCTCTGTTCTGGGCCCCAATAGCCTAGGGCAGAGACTGGCTGTCTGCGAGATRGCCAGGTTGGACGCCACCCGTCTCCTACAAGCCGAACGTATAAGGGTGGGCTTTATAAGCTGACGGGTTAGGGTTCGGGTAATGGTACCCAGGTGTCATAGGTGCCTCGGATAAGTGCCGCGGAATTCTTCTCGCGTTGATCTGAGTTTCTTAACAAATTTTATTTGACAAATTTGATTTTAATGAAATAAAATCACACGTATCGATTGAATTACATTTTTACAGTGTTCTTTTTTTTATTTTATTTTTATCTTATTTTTATTTCATTATTTTATTTTTATTTTATTTTTATTTTTTAATTAGATTCCATAGATTATTCTAAATGTATTTCTAAATACATTTAGAAAGTTACGAATTATTTATTCGATTAAATGAATTTCTCCGAGTGCATTATACAAACTTAATACATTATTTTATCAAAGAGAAAATTCGATATATTTTTCAAGGAAAAAGAAAAAGAAAGTAGAAGTGTCAATCGTAGATGAAACCATTGAAAGATTGATGAATACAACCTTTGGAATTTTCTAAACATTTTTGTTGTACAAAAGTTACCATAAAAATGTTACGATGAATAAAGGAATGTTATTTTTTCTTTATAAAAAAAAATAATAGAATAAATAAAAAAGGAAAAAACTTGTATATTCACAGCAGGACTGGTCGAAGGTATGTTGATGCTTTACTTTAAATCAAGTTCCCTTTTCAAACTTCTTTGATCCTTTTTCCATCTGTTCAAAATTTAAAAAAGAAAAATGAAGAATTATAAAAAGAGAAAATTACAATTGGGAAAAGCAAATGTTGTTAAAGATGAAATTTCTTTTGATATAAGACACGTTTCCAGATTCTTGAATTTTCTGTTATTTTTTTTAATGTTAGACAACCCCTAAAAAACCTTTTTCCAACTTCCCCATTACCATTGATCGGTACCTTTTATTTCTGACCTTGTGTTTCACGAATCCTTTCTAAATATATAGGTAGACAAATAAAAGAATTTTTCCTGAATACAAAAATGTCCTGTTTTTTTTCTTTACACATATATAGGGTGTTCATAAACTATATAGTACTGAGATCAAATAAATAAAATGAACAAAAATTTTTACATAAACTTATATCAAAGAATTGAAACAATATATGATTTTATAAATATTTTTAAAATATATGTGTATATATAAAATATAAAAAATATTAAATTACATATTTAATATAAATTATATATAAAAAAAATATTATAAAGATATATATATATAAAATATAAAAAATATTAAATTACATATTAAATATTAAAAAATATTTAATATATGTAAATTAATAATTTTGCTTTATATTGAATTTTTTTTATATTTTATTTAATATTAATTATTATTAATATTATTAAGGTATTATAATATATCAGAAAGAATAATTTATATTATTAAAATATTTAATATATAAATAATATTTAATATATAAATAATATTTAATATATATAAAATATTAAATATTTAAAAATATTAATTTAAATATTAAATTTAGTAATATTAAATATATAATTTAATTAGTATTTAATTAATTATAAATTTAATATAAATTATATATAAAAAAATATTTTAAATATACAGTTATAAAATAATATACAATGAAATATACAGTTATAAAAAATATTGGATAAAAATTTCTTCATTTACCAAACTGTAAACTTCCAATCATCGAATCAGTGATTAGTTAATACAAACCAACACATTTAATTTACGAGATACCATAAATAAAAGCCCAATAAAAAAATATCTCTAATGTCCCATGTAACCACACATACAATTCTGTTTTTTGCAAAAAAAAAACAAATTTTTGATTTAGAACAAACCAACGAATATTTTCGCATCTTTTCAATAAAACAATTATTTTCATGTAAATTAAAATACTCTAACATTAATTCTAATCAAATTATAAGTAATACGTGAGTAGTAGAAAAACTTTGATCCTCCATCTTTTTTCTTTTTTTTTTTCAAGACATCCGATAGTTACGGAACACAATCGGTCAAAACTTTTTAATTAAACTTAGTCAATGACTCAAGTAAAACTCTGTCGATTATTTATCCAACTTAGAGTAACATGGTTTATTTTCTTGGTAATCATTTTTCTTAGAAAATTGCCAGGATAGGGAAAAAATCTTTTGATTCTCACAAAATGTAATAGATATTTAATTCTTCCGTATAAACGTCTCTCTTTCTCTCTCTCTCTCTCTCTCTCTCTCTCTCTCTCTCTCTCTCTCTAACACACTCACTCTCACTCTCTACTTATCCTTTTTTTTAATATGTTTTTTTTTTCCTTCAAAGTAGAGAAATGTGAGAGCATTTGAAAGAACCACTAGGACTCGGTAAAAGAAAAAAACATAGAAATTAAGTGAGTGAGTGTATGTGTGTGTGTAAAAGAGAAAGAGAAAGAGAAAGAGTGAGAGAGAGAAATAGAAAAAAAAATAGAAAAAAAAAGAAAGGTACGAGTGGGTCGAGAGTAGTCTAAAAGGAAAGAGAACACACACACACACACACACACACATAAACTTCATACAATTCTTGCATAGCAGAACACACTGAAAAGAATTCCAAGGAGTCTCAGGATTCAGGCCACTTCTCCTCCTTCTTATAGTTTTCCATCTACGTTTAGGCTTATGTAAACCACATTGCACACACACTGATCAACGAGACGAAAATGAAGAAGAAGAAGAAGAAGAAGTTTCCTTGTCGTTCTTGTTGTTTCATGCATGCTTTCTGTTCTCTAGTTTCTAACTTCGTTGCAATTTCTGTTTCTGTTGTCTGTTGTTAAATGTGTTTGGTTGTTACTCGTAAAGAAAAGTAAGATAGGATGATGGAAAGTTTTTTAGGAAAAATAGAAAGAACGAAAAGAATGAAAGATAAAAATAGGAGAAGGAGGAGGAGGAGTAGGGGGACAAAACTTTTAATAGTAAGATGTAACCACGTGGTATTTTATTTTTATTTTAATTTTGTTTTTTGTTCTTGAAATTTTTTTAGCAACAACATTTGATAATTTTTGTTTTTATTTTGTTCTTTTTTTTGGAGGGGATTTATGCAGTAGTAGATTTTATTTGTATTTGTATTTTTACGAAATTTATAATCGCGAATTGGTTGAGTTTGTTTAATTTTATTTTACTTTATTTTATTTTTCTTTGATTTCATTTGTTTTGATTTTATTTCAATTTACTTTATTCAATTTTATTTTTATTTTATTATTATTATTTTTTTTTTTAAATATATTTTATTTGATTTTATTTGATTTTATTTTATGTTTTTTTAATATTTTATTTTATGTTAATACAATTAGTTTCTATTTTATTTTATTTTTATTTTATTTTTATTTTATTTTTTTTAAATTATGTTTGATTTTATTTTATTTTATTTTTATTTTATTATATTTTATTTTATTTTATTGTATTTTATTGTATTTTATTTTATTTTATTTTATGTTAATACAATTTGTCTCTATATTATTTTATTTTATTTTATTTTATTTTATTTTTATTTTATTTTATTTGTTTTTTTTTAATAATTTAGGTAGTTTCATTGATTATATATTCTTACGTAAGAATAAATCGTTAATAATTCTTATAATGATTAATCGACGAACTATCAAATATAATTGATTATTAATTACAAAACTTAATATCTTTTGTTATCTAGTTTCCTGGAAAAAAAAAATAAAAAAATAATAAAAAAAGATAAAAAACAATTAATAGATTGATGTTAAGCAAAAAAAAAAAAACAGATAAAATAATATAATGAAATATTATTACATTAATAATTTGATGTATTCTAATGAACTTTATCTTGAATGAACTTTATAGAAAAAAAAAAAACAATCAAATAAATAACATTAATGAATTTCATTAAAAAAATTTGTGTGTTTGTCCAGTTTGATAAACGGATGTTATCGAATTTTTCATTTAAAACGAAAAAAAACAATAAAATACAGAAACACATGGAAAACTTGCATAGCTTTTACATCATCGTATAATGTTGACGAACGATTATATAATCCGAACAATTGCATATCCGAAGGATACACCTCCAGCTTTATGTAACATGCTTCAGGATGTGTTAATCTTTAAAATACAGAGAAATGTAAACTGCAACGGATCGATAAAAGGGATAATTAAACTGATTGTAATCGTAACATACGTAATTAGGAACGACCTTGTCAGATTCAAATGATTTTCGTATAAATCCAGTTGTATTCTTCATGTTTCTTTTTTTTTTTATAATTATTTTCCATTTTTTTTTACTAAAAATTTAACGTTACGCAATTTTTATCATCTTCCTTTTTTTAATTGTAGCTTAAAAAATATTCGAACGTTTCTTTTAATTATAATTATTAATATTTGTTGTTTTTTTTTTTTTTTTTTTTTTTTTAACGAAATAGGTCACAGAATACAATATATATTTTATTGTAATTATTTAAAAAATGATGGCATTGGAAAAATTGTTATTTCCTTTTTTCCTGTTTTCTTTTTTTTCTTTTATGTATTTTTTATTTTTTATTTTTTTTTTTTATTTTCAGCAAGATAAAAAGAAAACAGTAAAAAAAGAGAAAATTCTTCCGATTGTTCAAATTTTCTTTTATTTTTCTATCTTTCCTTCTATTTCTTTTTATTTTTTTTTTTTGTATTTCTTTTTTTTTCTGACAAGCTCTTAGAAAATTGAGATAAAGAACCAAAAGGGCCTATAGTATTTTACGATGGGGGCATCTGTTTTGTCGATTTCTAATAGAATCCCTTTTGTACAATAGTTTGAAAGCTTTCCGTTTCTAAAAGCACCCCCCTTGGACCATTAATCTTTTTTCTATCTTATCCTCGTGTTACATTCTCACACAAAGCACTATGTGTCTCTGGACATTGTAACTTTCTCTTTTTTTTTTTTGTTTCCATATTTTATTTTATTTTATTTTTTTTTTTAATTTTTTTACAAGAACAAATAATTCGTTTTAATAAGTTCGTCGTTATGCGTGTTAAAATATTATTATGAAAATATATTTTTGAGATTAACAGATTGAAAATAATTTTCGGACTACGTTTCTTCAACCCAATACGACCACCAAGGTTGTTGTTACCATAATGGGCATATTGCCGAGGCAGGTTGTACGTACTGTTGGAATTTGAAATTAGTAATCGATATGCGAAACGATGCTCGTAAAATCGAGTTCGTTCGAAAAACCCTACTCTCCATTTTTTTGTTTCCTTTTTTCTTTTTTTCTCTTTTAAATTGCGTGCCGCACGTTATTGTTTTCACCCTTTTTTCGATGTTATACATTTTAAACGACTTGAAATTCGACTATTCGTATATAATGATAATTAATACACATTTTTAATTAATTTTGGTTTCGTATTTCTCGAAGTTTTTAATAATAAACTTTCGTAGAACTTTTTGAAAATAAGACAAACATGTGAGACTTAAAAAAAGTATTGAATTTCAAACTATTTTTAAAAACAACTAAAATATCATTAGGAATAATTTTTGTTAGAGTAGATTTTTTGTTTGTTAATTTTTATAAAGTTATTGAAAATGTTTCTGAAATTATTTTTTTTCTATTTTTAATTTGATAAAATATTTTTATATTTGAAATTTATTTCGTCTTACATATTCTGTAGAATAAAATATATTTTATATTATTTTAATATTTTATTATATTATTTATAAATATTTTTTATATTATTTAAATATTTTATTATATTATTTATAAATATATTTTATATTATTATATATAAAATACTTTTTTATTTTATTTATTTATTTTTTGTTTAACCAAAACTCAATCGACTGTATTTTATTTCGAATATTTTAATAGAACACAATAACAACAACAATTATTTTCAAATAAATTATTTTATCATTCCAAATAAAAATAAATAAATAAATATATATATATATATATATATATAATATTATGAGATATTTTAAATACATAATTTTTTTTTTATTTCAATCTTCTAACGTGAGATGTGTTAGAAGATCTTAGAATGATGTTTAATGACTCATAGAAAGAAATCAGAACCCTCAAATGGTTAGCCCCTCTTTAGTGGACCACTTGAAACCAACTAAATTGTAATAGGATAGTTATGAACAGTTTTAATTTGATAATTAAAATGTTACAATCATAAAATATTTACACGTATTTACATATGTATTATTAACTAATTAAAGATTACAAGTAAACTTTGAATTTAATGAAATAAATTCTTAACTTTATTTCTTTCTTTTCTCTTTTTTTTTTTTTTTTCATTTCTTTATCTATTTCCCAAGACAATACTTCTTTGAAAGAATCCAACAAAGTACATTACCAACGACGGATCATTAAATAACAAGATCAAATTATTATCTTTTACGACTCCGTCTCAATCTAAAAATATACTAAACGTGTGTTACATAAAACTTATAGGATCGATATCTTGACTAAAATTATATCGTAACAATCTTGAAATAATAGTTTCATCTGGAATAGAAATAAGAAATAGTAAAAAAGATAAAATGTGACGAATAGAAGGATGAAAATAAAAAAAGAAAAAAAAAAAAAAGTAATAACATGAAGTAAGAGAAAAGAAGATATTATATAAAATGGTCTAACTAAAAGTAGAAACACAAAGTTTAATCGATAATTCGAAGGTCGATTGAAGAATATTTTAAATGTCGTTTGTCGTGTGAATAAAAGTTTTAATTTATTGGTAGTTGGTAATCAAAATAAATTGTTAATTATTCAATCTTTTTTTAAAAAAAACTAAATTCAATTAAACAATTTTCACTTTTAATTAGTTTAAATTCTTATTTGTACAATTAAGTACAAATAATGCAACTTATTTTCTACGTTAAAAAATAAAAAATGTTATATATATAGACATATTAAATCGTTTAAAAGGAAGTCATAAACAATAATATTAATAAAATTATCTTAAATGTAATATATTGAAAATGTGTGAGTGCTTTTCTTGTATTCAAATCTGTGTAATTATTTAATATACATTGTTTTTCGAAATAATATTAGGGTTGTATTACATTTGTAGTAACATGTAAGTATGTATTACTACTAAAGTAATATAGTTTTGTTTATATAGTTAACTTAAATATTAATTTGATTTAGTTTATATAGTATATTTTAATTAGAAAAAATTTTATTACTTTATATAGTATATTTAAATTAAAAAAAAAATTGTACTAGTTTATATAGCATATTTAAATTTA
The DNA here is from genome assembly GCF_001465965.1 of Polistes dominula. The sequence goes on along the minus strand of NW_015149030.1, from coordinate 169,922 downwards.
AAAAAATAATATTAGTTTATATAGTAAATTTAAATTTAAATTTAAATTTTATTTAGTTTATATAGCAAATTTAAATTTTAATTTATTTACTTTATATAATATATTTAAATTAAAAAAAAATTTTATTAGTTTATATAGTAAATTTAAATTAAAAAAAAAATTGTAATAGTTTATGTAGTATATTTAAATTTAAAAAAAATTTATTAGTTTATATATAGTATATTTAAATTAAAAAAAAATTTTATTAGTTTATATAGTAAATTTAAATTTAAATTTTATTTAGTTTATATAGTAAATTTAAATTTTAATTTATTTACTTTATATAATACATTTAAATAAAAAAAAATTTTATTAGTTTATATACAGTATATTTAAGTTAAAAAAAATTTATTATTTTATATATAGTATATTTAAATTAAAAAAAAAAATGTTATTACTTTATAGAGCAAATTTAAATATTATTTTATTTAGACATATAAGAGTTTTTAGATTACTTGTATCCTAATATGAATATAACAATCCTATTTTTTTCCAATAAATTACTAAAATATATTATATAATTTATACCATTAAATAAATAATTATAATTAATAAATTAAATGAAATTAAATAAAATTATATTTAATTATTAAAATTAATAAAAGTATGTTTTTTTTAGTTACCATTATAATAAAATAAATTGCATTATTGTACAAAACAAAATAAGAAATTGTTCAACCTATTATACTATTTTCGTATTCCGATCTGTATAATTATTAATTATACATTGTTTTATTATTTTTTGACATAAAAAAAAGGTTTAATTGAAACTTTTTGCATTATAAAACACATCATTACCTATAAAAATTGCATTATTGTACATATCAAAATAAAAAATTGTTCAACCTATTATACTATTTTCGTATTCCGATCTGTGCAATTATTAATTATACATTGTTTCATTATTCTTTACAAATATAAACACATCATTACCTACAAAATTCTGGAATGGGTAATCCAAAGCGATAAGCAAAACACGTCCAAAATATTCGGCAAGGGTTGCAAACTCGATTGTGTTCGAGTTCACCACCTCCCTCTGGAGTATTCATCATTTCCATTTTCTTTTTCCACACATTAATATTCACACACATATACACACACACACTCACGTATATATCATATAAAATCGTTAATGTTCGTAGGTGTGGAAAACGTAATGCAAACTAATCAATCGATAAATGATCGATAACGAATGATCGTTGAGAAAGAGTAGAAAGAGAAGAAGAAGAAAAAAAAGAAAGAAAAGAAATTGAAACGAAAAACGTGTGTGATTCGAAGTATATTACATTAAAACTAACGGGTGAAAATGTTGACACGACTAGAAGGCGCCACGCATGAGAACTGGTGCACGGAATGTATATACTTTATCTCTTTGCCTAACACCTGATATCGAAGGTAGCTTATCTCTCTCTCTCTCTCTCTCTCTTTTTCTATCTCATTTATACTCCCATCTTTTTATTTTACCCTCCCCCTCATTCTCTCTCTCTCTCTCTTTCTCTCTCTCTTTTTTTTTTATTTCTCTTTGCAAGTCTCGTCGTTCTTGCGAAGTCAGCAAACACACACTGAAAGACCCATCCTGTGTATGTTCCTATCTGTTATTACACCTATCTGATATCAGACGACTTTAAAAACGTCACGATGTTCGCTCATGATTACGTTTGTACGATAAACTATATATTATAACTCATTTTTTTTGTGTGTTTTCTTTTACGTATGTTTGTAAAGAATCAAAATGTATAAAACAATGTTACAAAAAGATTTGTTCCTAATGATTTTTGTCCAATTTTTAATTTTTAATTTTTATTAGAATTAATTTTCATCAATGAACAATATTTTAGGTGATAGAATTATTTGTGAATGATATTTAGGATGGTGGCGGGGGGGGGCGAGGGGAAATATATGAGAATTATTTTTTTTTTTTATGTGAAACACAGGTGAGTGAGACATTTAATTGGGTGTTTAATTACGTTAACGAGAGAAAACGTCTCTTATTGATAAACAATATAATTTTTATATATATTCAATTTATAATTACAGTCGAGGAATACGCATATCACAGAAATATTCGTAAATTTTTGAAATAAATCATATTTATACTCGTACATAAACAATGTTTCGTAATTTTTAATAAATAACAACATTTATATTTGAGAATTATTTAACTTGTATAATTGATATCTACATTTGATCGCGAAATATGACGTTTTATATTTATTAAAGAAATATAATTTTAATTTGAAAGATCTAAGAGCAATATTTGCATTTAAATAAATTGTTATTATATATATATTTTATTTATAATGAATATTTTAATAAGTGATACTTTAAATAATTCTTCTTTTTTTATTTTATAAATAACCTTGATTGGAATAGATATATTTTGTAATACCAATTTTCTCTTATCAGTTTTGACAAAATAATATTTTATTTGATAAAATCCTTATATACATATATATATATATATATATATATATATATATAAT
>NW_015149030.1:150880-164878 GCF_001465965.1 Polistes dominula | reverse complement strand
GGTAATAGTAGTAGGATGACACGTAATCGTATAACAAGTTAATAAACATTGATTAAATAATTTTTTATTTTCTTTTTCTGTCATCATTTTTAACTCGAATAATTATAATCAATTTATTAACGAACATTATAATAAAATAAATATATTTATTATTTAGTTGTATGTTTTTGATTAATAATAATATCCAAACATTAGAAATAATAATTAAAATGTATTTAATGTAATAAACGTTGATTAATAATTTTTATTCTTTTTCTGTTATTTTTTTTTATTCCAATAATTTAATAATTATTGTCAATCTATTAAAGAACATTATAATAAAATAAATATATTTATAATTAAAGTATACATTTTTTTATAGTAACATTCAAATATTAGAAATAATAATTAAAACATATTTTAATATAATAAACATTGATGAATAATTTTTATCCTTTTTTTATAATTTTTTAACTCCAATAATTATTGTCAATCTATTAACAAATATTATAATAAAATTATTTATATATTAATTAAAATTTATATATTAAACATTTATATATGCAATATAATATTTATTATAAGAAATTGTATTCTACATTTAAAACTTAATTATTTTTTTAATTTCAACATAGAAAATATTATGTTTGTTAATTATTCTGTTTTCTATGTCCATTATAGAAATATTATATATGTATATATATATGTATAGTGATAAGACTCGAATGAAGTTCTTCTAGTATTATAGTTTGATGATGATACTTAAAGTAGTTTTATCGATTTGGAAATACATGGTATGAGAGATAATCGATGATAGGATCAGTGACCGTATGGATAATCGAAAGTGTGCTTGTCGTAACTCTCTATGTATGTGTTAGTATGTGTATTCGAAAGTGCGTTCTATACTTGGATAATCGAGATTCTAAGGGGCACAAGGAATTTATGCATATATAGCACGTTCTTGTGGGGGAGTATTCTCACTGACGATACAAAGTAACCATCTCAACATGACGACAGGATATTCCTGTTGTATTTTAATCAATTGTTCGATTAATAATTAAATAATAATAATTTTATTAAAAATAAATATATTATTATTATCAATTGAATAGATTTACAATGAGTCATCAAAGTATTCGTAGTTTTATTGTTCAATTTTTTAAACGTGTTTTAAAATTATTAAACATTTTTTGGTTTTTGAAAGATTTTTATTAGAATTATTTATAATTTGTAATAATTGTGGATGTACGAGGATACTTTTGACAATTTTTAGTGTTTGTGATATGTAATAGTTCTAAGAAAAATAATTAAATATATTTTATAAATGATTTGTATACATTTGAGGATATTTGTAAGGAAATACAGAATACGAAAAAAAAAATTTATTTAGTAATATTATTTAGAAATAAATATACTTTATTCATATATAATATATTTTCTAAATATTTGAAAATACTTATAAAAATAAATGTTGGTATGTTTGTTTCAGTAGCATGTTGTAAATCCGTGTAAAATATCTTAGGTTAGGTTTTACTTAGTGCACGTGTTTAATGTTCGGTCTTATCGATTCTTTGCTTTTTACTTCTCTAGATTTTAGTTCAAAAGATTACTTTATTACTTTTTCCCAAAATGTTCGACGCTTATCTTTTATTTAAACGATCCTGTAAATCTGTATAAATAAATCACTCCTGTACCTATAAAGAATTACCAAAATACAATCGTAAAATTTCGTCTAAAAGATTTAGGAGTTTTCAGCTACCAATAATTTTTCTTTTTCCGTGTAATTTATATATTACAATTTAAATAATATATACAATTTTTGATGTACAAAATATTTGAATTATTTAATAATTATTAATCCAATTTTATATTTAAAAATGGGAAAGAAATTTTGAATATTTCTAAACTCGAATAAATGAGTCACGAAATTCTTGAATTGCATTTCAAAATACAACAATAATTTATAAATTACAATTTAATTATATAAACACATAAAGAATTTTTGATATATAAAATATTCTATATATAAATCATTTGAATTATTTCTAATTTGAACAATTAATTAATTGAATTACTTTTGTACTCTTGCTAACATGGTGGCAATTTGTATATTTCATTTTACGAAATTGGAGCCTTACCCCTAGTGATGAAAAATTGAACTAATGTTTGTTTGAACGGACACAATTTTCCGGTATACCTAATAATAATAATTTTCAATACAAATATTTCTCATTGTATATCCAAATTTTTATATATACAAAAATGAAAAGAAAAAAAACTATGAATTTGGAATATTTTTAACTTAATTTCGAATAGATTAGGCTATGAGGTATCTGAGACGCTTCAACTAACACAAACGACACTGAACATTTCATCAAAGTTAAGAACGATCTTTTCCGGTCGTCAGGTGGACTAACGTCCCTGTGGTTGGTGAAGCGACAGGAAACGCAGGTGCAACATAGGGTCGCCACTGAATTTACTCTACCTGAGTATGATAGAATGAGAGAGAAAGAAAGAAAGAGAAAGAGAGCCAGGTCAAAGATGTACAAACACGCCCTTCCTTAGTTCCATTTCTTCTTTATGCAGTCTGTACACGTCATAGACCATAAAATTCGAGGAACTTAAGATTAAGGGAGCGTAGCACCATGTCAGGTAGACGGAAATACAAACAAACGTCCTATAAACATATATATATATATATATATATTCACATACATATAATGTCAGGTAGAAATACGACTATAGACAAATTTCAAACACATATATAGGGGACAGATACCACTCATAAAATATTCAAGGTTAGTGTAGTATTATTAGTTAGATATCGTATTGAAGGATTTTCCCTGTGTGAACCGATGATGACGTTACCTCCATTCATAAGATTCACTATAGCAAAGGGAACTACCGCTGGGAGGTGGAGAAGGTTGGAATTTTTTTTGTCAGACCGATTCTGTAAAGCCCGTTTTTACTCTCGTAGAAGGCGAAAGTCATCCGCAATCCTACGCATACTATATACACGTCATACCAAAAGCATTTCTTTTTTTTTTTTTTTTTCTTATCCGATAAATCGAGAACATGTTTTTTTCGTTTCATCGATCGTACATCGATGTCACTTTTCTATGATTTCTTAGTGCGTTATCGAATCGTAGATAAAATCTGAGAATTTTGTTGTTGTTTGAAATTTTGGGGAAAAGTTTATCAGAGGCGAACGAATTGGAAAAGAAAAATCTTTCCTAACCTAAGAAATATCTATGACTACCTGAAAGTTGCATTCTTCTTTTAAAATACCTTTGGGGAAAGCAACTATGCGTAATATAAACCGATAATAAAGAAAGGTTACTTAACGATTTCTACAAAATTTTGTTTAAATAACACATGTGTATGATCGTATTAATTCGAAATAAAATGGAGGAAAGGATGATAATAAAAAAATTACTGTTTGTTGGAAAAGAAAGAAAGAAAGATATAGGCGTGTTTTCCTAAGAAGCTATAACATACCTAACGGGAACGCCAACGTGTATAGTATACAGCTTAATGTAATTCTAATTGACTTGGCCAAGTTCATTTAACTTGACCATACTGTTATATAGATGCGACGTTGATAGATCCGATAAGGTAATAGATTTTACGGAAGCCCAAAACCTTCATTAAACATCACACTGTCTAACTTGTTTTACTGTAAATATATTGGATGTTTCCCAAACGTTACTAGCAAATTTTATTTCACCAATATATCAATTTACTAGGTTTTATATACTTTTGTTAACACAATATTTCAATCGTTAACTCATATTGTAAAATAAAATACAACATATTGTAATTATATTAAATCAATTTTAATTATTTCTTTAGTTTTATTTTCTTCGATAAATTAAAAACTTTCGAGACACCCTATATAAAATATTATGAATCATACCGGAAGAATTCTACGGAAGAAATTTTCCTTGAACAATTTTGAATATATTATTTGATCGTTTTGATAGATATTGAAAATATATCCGTTTATCTTCTCATTTAACTAAAATTTGATTTATAAATCATCAAATTTGATTATAATCGTTTGATTTATTTGAGAATGGGAGATTTTATTGGAATAAACGAGTACTACTTTATCCAATTTATCGGTAAAACGATATACGAATGAAATGGTTTAGCAGTGCCATCTAACGGAACATTATGATAAAAAAGGGTATTTTTCTTAACTACTATGGTAAAGAAGGAATGAAAATAAAGAATGAAAATTAAAAGCGAAGATTTCAATGCGTGGCGCGCATCAAACATTACCACACTTTCTCGCGATATTTTTTTTTTAAATAATTAATAACAAATGCTAAAGATTTGTTAATGAAAAATGTGTACGTACATATATATATATGAATTGTATAACCTAAATTGATTGTTTGTGGTCAATTCAATAAACCATTTTAATTTTATATTTCGTTTTTGCATCTCGGTCAGCCATAGTATCAAAAAAAAAGAAAAAAAAGAAAAATAATCCAATCATGGTAGAATAAAAGCTAAATTTTGGTATATAGACGATCAACAACATGATTGTTAAAATATAAACAAATTAAAATTGTCAGAATGAATGAAAAATAAAAAAAAATAATTATTATTACAAACTGACCTGAAAATAGCTTCGCGTTCGTCCGGTGTATTGAGAAAATTGCCGTCGTTAATCGCTGAAGATGTCGATCCTCTTGGCGACCTCGGGCCGCCCTCAGGTTCTCCAATCAGGACCTCTGTCCGGCCATTTTGGAAGGGACTGCTAGCACGGCGTTCCCCTACCTTGTTGCTGGTCGGCACCGGTTGCTGCCAAGTGATAAATTCGATCAGTATCGTATAACCTGTGAGTATTCCGATCATATTGATCATTCCAATCTCACATCATTCATATTTTATATACATATATATGCTATATTTATGTAATACACTATTATTAAATATTAGAGTAACCCAAAAGTTACGTCCATTTTATTTTTTTAATATTTTTAAAAATAAATTTTATGAGAACAATCCATTATGCAATTTATTATACAATTTTTTTATATAATAAATATATGAATTTTTGTATGGTTTAAGTTAATGTAATATTATTAAATATTAAATTGATTCAATGTTTATATTTAAGATTCAAATACTCCTAATATAAATTAAATATACAATAATAATATATAAATTTATATTATCAATATATAATTATATTAAATATACAAAATAATAATTTATAATCCTAATATAAATTAAATATAAATATATTATAAAATTATTTATATATAATCTATTATTTCTATTAATTCTATATTAAAGTAAATTAATTGAATTATGAGCTGACATTTTTCAAAAATAAATTTTAAATACAATTTTTCAAATTATTTTCCATAACCTAACACGTATCAAACATATATGTGGGGTTTTTTTTGTGATACACGTATACGTAACGTTGTCTCAAGGTGACAGAAAAAAAGAAAAACCTATATTTCAAAGGATACTAATTTTATATATATATTAACTACTTAAACTATTTTTCTCGTTTTATTATATCGATTCTTACTCAATCGCAAGGTTAGCTTTTTTACAATTTTTTTTTTTTTCCTTTTCATTAATAGCAATCTAACACCCATCAATGTCACTGGATGTTGCTGCACGTAAGTTTCACCATCGCGGGATTTCCGGTTAATGGAAATAGACAAAAATAAACGTGAAGTCATTACTTTTAAATGCAAAAGTATTTTGGTTAGAAATACATTAACACATACGTGTATCAACATACATTTATACGTATATACGAATCATTATTATTCTTTTCTTTTTTACTTTATAATTAAAATACGATATAGTTATCAGCCGTTATATCTTTATAGAAAGAAAAATCACGATAAATCAAGGACACGTTGTCTATCGGAAAAAGAACTAATCAATATTCTTACTACACCTATGTATAAATTACAAAACTTAATTATACATCGTGATTTATAGCTTTAACACGTTGAACGCCACGTCAGTCATCGGTGGCTGACACTTGACTTACCGTTCAGGCCGCGTCAATCATCGGTGACTGACAGCGTATAACACGATACACTGTTTTATGGAATTACAGAAAATTTATTGAAAATTTATTTAATTTTCACTCATTACAGGATTGATGGGTTTCATTAAAACACAGTAAACATAATAAGTTTCTATTGCAATAAGAAACAATGGTTCTACAATACTCAACGCTTCTAAGCGGCACGCGTGGCCTGACGGGGACTTCCTTAAAAATGGGCGTGGCGCTCAACGTGTTAAACATTTGTTTTTATATTTTTCTTTTTAACTCGGTTTATTTGAAATGATTTAATAAATTGAACTGACCAATAGATTAGTTTCATCCGATGAATTTTGTTGTTTCTCCGAGACGTCTTTACGTTCCTGTTGAATTTTCCCTTCTCTCGTGTCTTGAGTATCCTTGCTCACTCCTTTTGGTATCGTACCGTTACTGAGTTTTGATAAGAAAGCGTTCGTATTACGCACATCCCTATAATAACAAAAAAAAAAAAATAAAATAAAATAAAAGATAGAGTAAAAAATAACGATACTAATTAAAATATACGTAAAGGAAGTATTTCCATTTAAAAAAAAAAAAAAAAAAAAAAGAAAAAAAGAACAGGAAAAAGGAAAAAAATGAAAANAAATAATATACAATTGTAAAAAAAAAAAAAAAAAAAAAAGAAAAAAAGAACAGGAAAAAGGAAAAAAATGAAAAGGTGAGAAAATATTTTTCTTAGTCAAATATAGTACACGTATAACAACTTATGAATACAGAGTGGATTTTGAAAGAAGATTATACTGTGGTATTTCATGATATTAGATAGTGTGAAATGAAAAAAAAAAAAAAGAAAAAGACAACAAAAATGAATTAAAGGACTGCATTTTAAATGTACTATTTGTATGAAAAAATAAAAAATAAAATTAAAATAAGAGAAAAAAAAATAATTAACGTCGTCTTGTATACGATTATTATTTCGAATGAATGAAAGATAATAAAATGAAATAAAATAAAATAAAATGAAATAAAAGAATAACATTTAAATATCACGATCGAATGTTTCCATTTCAAATGAACATTCAAAGTAAATCTCAAGTAATATTATACACTTTCTCGTATTAAAGGATAAAATATATATATATATATGAAATGATAAGAAAAAGAAAGTACTTTCTTTCTAATTCTTGAAGAATTTATAAGACGGGGGTGGAAGTTGGAGGGGGGTGGGAGTTGAAGGGGTCAATCTCAAGAAGTACTCACTCATCCGCAAGGGTCACGGTGACCTGATTACTCGTTACATCTTTTCTCGTTCTTTCCTCGCTCGTGGATGCACCGGTCTCGTTTATCTGCAGAATTAAAATAGTCTGTTATAAATTATTCATCATTCTCGTGAGAAATGATGAAAAAATAAAAGAAAGAATGAAAGAAAGAAAAAGAGAAAGAGATAGGAACAGATGACGCAAAATACAACTAAAGTATTATACCACCCCCTCCTCCCCCAACCCCCAAATGTTATCCAAAATAATCATGATTTTCATTTATTGATCATTCGAAAAAAAAAAATATTTAATCAAGGATTATTATTAACGTACACGTATATTTGCATACACCTATAATGTACGTGTTATATATATAGGGGTTGCCTTGAAAATGTTCTCTCTCTCTCTCTCTCTCTCTCTCTAATTTATATATATATCACATATATATAAATATTTATAGAAAGGTACGAATTTTTCGGTCAACTTATTATAATAAAATGCACTTTTATATAAATACATACATATATGTATATATTTCATTTTATTATTTAATTATATATTTTATATTATTTATTTTATATATTTTCATTATTTATTGTAATTATTATATTTATAATTATATATTTTATATTAATTATTTTATATTATTTATTTTATATATTTTCATTATTTATTTTAAATATTATATTTATAATTATATATTTTAATGATATATTTTATATTATTGTGTATATATATTATATATATACAAATTAAAAAAAAAAAAAAAATAAAATACACATCTAATTAATACGAGAATTAATATGTATCAACATATATTACATATATTCACATATAATAATTAAAATAAAATATACATACATTAATATATACAAATTAAAATAAAAAAACTAAAATACACATTAATATAAAATATATATATATATATATATTTCTATTTAGTGTAATAAAACGTAATGAGAATAATTGAAAACAAAGAGAGATGGAACGAATAAGAAATTATAATAAAATACAAAAAAAAAAAAAAGTAAAAAAAATAAACAACGACAAGAATAACAACAACAACAACAAAATGAAAATGAAAATCCTAAAGTCTAATAGTACGATGGTAGCTTATTCATTTTGCCTCGAGCAAAAGCGCAACCAAACGGCTTTGTAATCGTAATTACAACTCGAAGCAAGCAGCACGTTCGCACGTTCACCTTCGCATTCCACATTTCATAGGCGATCCTACTTTACAAAATGGTCGGGTGCCGATAATATATTTTTCTTTTATTTTATACTATTTTATTTTATTTTTATCTTATTTTCTGAATGACGATGACAGTATTTCAAATGACGTTAAGGAAAAATTAAAAAGAAACGTTGTCTTTAAATTTTACACGATGCAATTAAACGTTTTAAAAGAATTATTTATATATTTATATAAACAAGAATTGTTTTGTTTTGATTTGATTTTTTTTTTTTTTTTTTTCAATGGCTATGACCTGTGTCTCAATTTTTATTAAAAAATAATTAAGAAAAATGTTGTGTTTAAATTTTACACGTTGCAATCAATCGTTTTAAGAATAATTTATATAAACAAGAATTTTTATTATACTGTCATAAAAACTAATCATTTGTTAAAGTAATTATCTTTAAAACGTGAATTTACAAAAAAAAAGGGGAGATTTAATATAGTTAAGATATTTTAAAGATAATAAATTTATCTTGACGTCACTGTATTGAGTCTACAAGACAAAATTCATGTTCCGAAGAATGGCCAATGGTGTACATAGTTAATCTATATATATATGTAATATATATAATACCTATATGTATTACACATTTGTATGACGTATGCAAGCGTACCTGTTTTTCCGATACGTCAGAACGATCGATCGTAAATATGCTTACTACGTTATACGCATAATAATATACGTTGGAAAGTTTCTCTCTCTCTCTCTCTCTCTCTCTCTCTCTTTCCCATAAACTATTATGTTTTTCAATTTTTGACTTATCATTATTATTATTATTATTATTATATACAATATTTCTCATTAAATCTTTCTCTACACATTGCCGAAAGGTCAAAAAAAAAAAAAATAAAAAAAAAATAAAACACACATCTAACTAATACGAATTAATGTGTATTAACATACATTATTATTATTATTATTATTATTATTATGTTCTCTTTGTCTCTTTCTCTTTTAGCATAATTTTTATATTTTACAAGTATTATTATTATTACTTTTTTTTTCTTTCTTTTTCTCTCTTTTAGTATAGTTTTTAAAATTTATGATTATCATGTATAAAAATGTCTCGTGTAGATACGCTTGTTATGGGTGTCAAAAAATGAAGATATGTTAGAATCACGTGAAAGTTTCGTTGAAAGGGATCCACCTACCTGATGATCTAGTATGGCTTCGATATCCCGTAACTGGATGCTTCTTAGTGCAGCAAGCTCTTTCAACCTTTCTCTTACGCCTCTGTAAAAAATATATGTTAGTATTAGAGTACATTTATGTTCTTAGATCTATATATATATATATAGATATTTTCTTGTATTATACGGTTAATATAAACGCGATGTTTACAAGGATAAATAATTTACACTTACGTGTGTGTAAAATAATGCATGTTGCATTATTTATTGGAACGTGATATTTGTTTTTTTAATTGATTTATTTTTTATATTCTCGTGAGTTTGTTTTTATTTTTATTTTTATTTTATTTTATTTTATTTTATTTTTTAATTTGTTTCCTTTTTAGTTTCTTTTTTGAGTATGTTTTTGTAAATGAATAATAATATATAATGATAGTAAAAAAAAAAAAAAAAACTATTATTTATTAGCTAATAACCTAATAATTAAATAGGTTATTGGTAAATTTGCAATAACTTATAATATCGATTTAATATAACATGTAATTTTATAGATAATAGCAAATATAGATAGTCCTTGGATATGTTAATATTATGGTATTTAAATGAAACCATTTTAATCCTTGAAATGCTTGCGATTAGAAAATATTATTATAATAATATTATAAAATATTATTATTAAATTAATAATATTGTACGAGTAATAATTTAATTTATATATATTTTTTTTTCGTAAAATAGAAAATGTTACAAACACTATTTGTTTATCAATTTGACATTATTTTGTTTAATATATTTACCAATAAATTATTCTTATAATAATACAGATTAAACTATTACTTTTTTTTTTATACAAAATTTCTTAATAATAAATAAAAAATCATTTATTAAAATATAATTAAATAAAATTTAATTATAAATAATATAAATAAATTAATATTGTTACCTTTCAACAGCAATAACCCAACCATCTCGTATCCGTACAGCATTTGGTCCATCCAGCTCTTCTAGCAAGAATTCAACAAGTTAATTACATATACAAAAAACATTTTCATTTTCATATTTTACAGTATTACGATAATAATTAACAACATTTAAGAAATTTCCTAGTAAATTGATGAATAAACATTTTTTAATTAACAAATATAATATTATGTTCTATGAAATCATTTTAAATCAATGTTAACGAGATTTAATTTAATGATTGGATTAATTAATTATTCGAATTTGTTAAACGTTCCCTTTTCCTCTCTTACGTTCTCAATAAAAGGACAAAAGAAACGAAAAATAGTTGGCATAGGATAGTATCAGACGAGTTACTATTAATAGTTTAAACGATCGTCTGAACGAGAGAAGAACATCGATTACATTTATATACTATTGGCATATCGAAATAAATAATAAATAAAACAATTGTATTAAAATATTATTATACAGAATAATAATAATTTTCTTAGATTTTTTTATTTTTATTTTTTTTTTTTTTAACACTAAACCTACAAACAATTTCAAAAAATTTATATTGTCTACAATTAAACACGAATTATCAATCAGCTTGTCATATCATCAGATCAATTAGCTTGTCGAATTAAAACATGAATTAAACAATTCTTAAATAATAATAAAATAATATTGTAAATTGTAATTATAATCACAAGTCAAATGACAGAAACAAATTTTGAATTGTATGAGAAACACGAAAATAAAAGTAATATAAATTAATATAGTATTACATATACCGTATAAATATTCAAATAAAATATTCAAATTATTAAACAAAATAAATTTAAAAAATATAAACAATAAGAATGTATTTAAAACGATAAAAACAAACTTGGAATTATACGAAGCACGAAAAATAAAAATAATCGAAATTAACATAGTACAGCATATACCGTACAAATAATCAAATTAAATAAAAAAAAAAAAATAAAAGTAACAATTGGGGTATATTTAAAAAAAAATAGTAAAAAATATTAAATCTTACGATAGGTGATAAGACAAAAAAACATTAATTTAAATTATTATAACACACGTTGTACTGTTCAAATAATCCAACAAAATATTCAAATAAATCAAATAAAATATTCAAATAACCAAATAATCAAATAAAATACAAAAGAAACATTTAATATAAATTCAAAAATAAAAATAGTAAAAAATACTAAATGGCACATGCTTGTCACTAAGATAAAAAAAAAATTAATGTAAATTATTATAACATATATAGCACTCTTCAAATAATCAAACAAAATATTCAAACAAATCAAATATACTATTCAAATAATGAAATAAAAATAAAAGTAAAAATTAGTATACATGAAAAAAAAATATATTATAAAAAATACTAAATATAATTATAATATTATAATTTATAATAAAAAATTATAATATAAATACAATAATAATAAATTAAAAAAAAGAAATTAATTTAAATTATTATAACACACGTTTTATTGTTCAAATAATCCAACAAAATGTGCAAATAAATCAAATAATCCAATAAAAAATGTTAAAAAATAAAAATAAAATATAAATTAAACAAAATAATAAACAATACTAATTAATAATAAAAAAGAAAACACTAACACAAGAAGAAAAAAAGGAGAAACAAAAATTAATTAAAATAATTATAACACACGTCGTACCATTTTTCATGAACAATAATTCATCGTCAGGTTCTTCATCGTCGATAAATTTAATATTAGACAAATCAAAGTGTTTAGATAAATCTTGATTCTCGTCAGCACAATCATCGCAAGACGATGACGGTACCAACTTCGAAACATCATCGACAATCGAATCGTTCGCGATATTCGATCGATTATCACCGTGTGAACGATTGCAGCCGCATAAAACGAATTTGCGAAAGAACTTTGACATTTCGAAAAACGAGTAGATGAGGTATTACTGAACGAGAAGATGAGTTTGAAGATGAACGAATGAACGAATGGGTGAGTGGGTAGTAAAGGGTAGGGGTAAAGGGTTCACAGGGTTTATTGATGGAAGGGAGGGGGGTGGGGTTTGAAAGAGGATCGAACTCTTGCACAAAACCAATCCTTCCAACGAAGATTAGACTTCCTCCTTTTTGATTAGCATAAAACGTCGGAGAACGTTTCTTTTTTTTTTTTTGTCTTTTTTTTTATCTTTTACAGAGCTTTTATTTTTCCACTTGGAATTTTTGTTTCTCTCTCTTTTTCTATCTCCCTTTTTCTCACTTTTTCTTTTTCTTTATCGTCACTTTTTATTAAATTTTCACTAGAGATTTTTCTTTTCTTTTTCTTTCTTTTTTTTTTTTTATCGTCTCAAAACACTTCGAAATATTTTTATCGTAGAGATCAGATTTTTTGATTAAACAATTTACATCTTTAATCTATTTATTTATTAAAATTTAATTTAGCTATAAATAATGATTTTGTTTTGTTATTTTGACGTATTATAAAAGTATGAATTTTTTTTTTTAAATATTATAAGAACACAGAAATAAATTAATTTAATATTATATTTGATTTAAGGGTTGTAAAGTTTTTTTTTCTTTTTTTTAATTCAAATAAAATTATGATTGGTTTAATTTTGTAGGAATCCCTTTGTAAATTGGAAAAATGTTTGCTAATGGAATTTGAATTTTAATATAAGAAATTTTTAAAATATAATTTTGTATCGAATGACTGACAAAAACATCGATGAGAATTTTATTTTGATAAAAGAAAAACACTTGGTTGTATCGAAAAGAAAAAGAAAAAAACACCATTACCGGGATTCGATCGAACGAAATTATAAAAAAACGTTTAAAAAAAACTTAAATATATTTGAAAAATCAAAATATTTCGAATGAGTAGAATATCGTTGTATGAAAAATTCTGACGTCAAATTATTCCAACAAAAACACCACACATCGATGTCGCATACTCTTTGTTCGTATCGCACAACTTTTATGTTTTTTTTTACGGTGTTCGGAATAAAAATTAAATAAAAGTATCACTATCTTCTCGTTCTTTGGTAATGTATTCAAGATCACTAATGTACAATTATTCTTTCATCATCATTCTCATCATTATCATCATCATCATCATCTTCTTATTCTTCTTCTTTCTTTTAAATGTGAAAAAAATAACACTTTACTCATTCCTTTAACATTTACTGCTATTAGGGTGAATAAAAAAAATATTTCGCCTTTTTTAAATGATTCTTTTCACAAAGTAAATATTAATAAAAAAAAAAAAAAATAAAAAAAAACAATCCATTAAAACAGTTTCATAGTAAAAGTTTCAACACGATAAACGAACTTTGAACTTTTGATTCAAGGTAATTATCAGCCCTTGTGTATTGAACAAACTACTTTGTCATCGTTTAATAAAAAAAAAAAA
>NW_015149030.1:99593-150870 GCF_001465965.1 Polistes dominula | reverse complement strand
AGAAAGTTCAAACAAAAAAGGAAAAATGTATCAACTAAACGAGTGGTAGAAAAATAATTTACAAAATTAAATGATACTATAAGAAATAAAAAAAAAAAAAGATTTACTTAATGATGAATGAGAGGAACAACAACAAACAAAAAGAGAAATAAAAAAAAAAGAAACAAAAATACAGAAAGAGAAAAAATTAAGCACACTTCAATTGTATTACATTTTCTGACGACCGGGAGGATACTCAACGACGACGAATAAAAAAAAAGAGTAAAAAAGAAACAAACCAAAAAAAAAAAAACAAAAAGAAATATCCCTCTTTTACACAGACGACACAGACGGTAAAAAAAAAAAAAGAAGAAAGAAAGAAAAAAGAAAACTCAGTGAACGAGTTGTACACGAGATGACAAAACTTTTCAAGTAATTCAGAAAAGAGGTTTTGAGAAAACAGAGAAGAAGACCAGAACGAGAAAGAGAGAAAGAGACAGAGGAGTATAGAATACGCCCACCCCCACCCCCACCCACACTTACACCCCCGGTTTGGAATATTTATCTTTATCTCTCTCTCTCTCTTACTCTCACTGTTACTCTACTTTCTCTATCTTTTCTGTCGCGAGTTTTAAGAACGGATGTAGCTCGGTTGCAATACCAGCAACCAACCAACCCAACCAACCCAACCAGCAAGACCGTCTTCTCCGCACGTGTCACGAAACTAGAAAATAAACTCTCTTCGTTGATGCGATTCGAAGAGGCAAAACCTCGAAGAGGAAAGCGCTTTAGAAACAGTGCGTCGCATACACGAAACACGGTTTATATTTGGAAGCAGTCGAGAACTGGGCAGGGTCCTCGATAAAAATTAACTGCCAACCAGTTCAACGTACTTAAAAACGATTATATTTGCTTGCTTTCTCCTTTCTTTGTTTATTTGATTTCTTTTTTATTATTATTACATAGGATTGTTGTCTTTTTGATTGACGTTTTAATCAAATTTTCCATACTACCGTTTGAATTTTCAAAATGTAAAGTATTATATATATATTTATCATATTTTTTTTAATTATGATTTAGTTTCGAGATTAAATTTCTTTTTGGATTATTATTATTTTTTTTTTTTATTTGTTTATTCGTTTAATTATTTTTCTTTGTTTTTTTTTTTTTTTTTTTTTAATGAACAGTTTTGTAGGATTTGTTATAATTATTTTTAATAATATTATAAGAATAGGGGGAAGGTTTATATTTTATTTACATTATATTTATATATTATATTTATAAAGAAAATATTAGATTTTGTTGTTAATATATTTAGTAATAATTATATATGTATAAAACTACGTAGGTAATTTAAATTCAATTTATAACTCGCGTTGCTTTAATTTATTATGATTGTTTTAATATTACAATCGAGGTAAGTAATTTATTTGATAATAGAAATTACGTTTAGATTGTTTTCATACGTTTTATTTTTTTATTATTTAAAATAAACAAAAAAATTATTAGTCTTCAATTTGACTACATGATTTATTTATAATCTGAAGGAATCATTTTGAATAACAATTTGAATTCATAACCTTATACGAATGTTTGAAAAAGAAATACAAAGTATCTAACGTAAAAACTGATAAATTTCATTTCGAATTTTGTCAAAATGATTACTTATGATAATAATAATTGTAATATCATATCTCAACTAGATTGAAATAATTTATCTACATATGTAATGAAAGAACGTTGAAATCGATATCAAAGTTCCGATTAAACTTTAAGCACAAAACGAGTAGTAATCGTTATCGTTAGCCCACTTAAAATGCAAATCTAGTGGTACCGATAACTACACGGTTATCCTATTAAAAGTTTTCATTCACTTGGTGAATACGTTGGCTATCACTTTGTTAAAGTATAGTAACGATCAAACGGTACCATGTTGGAAATGTGGTTTTCATCGTCACGAATCTAACCTCAAAAATCGTTCCAATCTCATAAACAGTTGTCTTTCTAGTCAAATTATCAAATTTAAAAATAGTTACGAAAGAAATATAAATGCGAATGAATATAAATATAAATATAAATAAAAGAAATAAGTAATACAAAAAAAAAAACAAAAAGAATAGGAATGATGTGGTTTAAGTATAAAGTCGTCAACTTGACTGACCTGGTCCCGCTACACGCGACAAACTCTTCGATCATACGAATAGGAATCATTTTGACGCATGTGAAGATGAAAAACCAGTTTTCTAACTGTATAAGTCTTTAACTGCAGACACATATATACGTATATAACAATTTATATAAATATATATGTACATAAGTTCCTTCGAATCTAAACCAACTTAAAATTTTGTCAAAATATATGAAACATCATTTTACGTAAATAAAAAATTATGTTTCATTCGATATGAATAAATTAATTTGGTATTTTTTGATAATATATATAAGTACTTTTTATTTTTTTAATATTTTCTATTAGAAATATGTTATATTTAAATAGGAAAAATTTAAATAATATATATTACGAATTGATAATAATAAATTTTACAGACTAGTTTTACCTTTAATAATAATTTTAATGGTAAGAAATTGTTTAAAGTTATTTATATTTATATAAATTTATAACTAATAAATTTTTAAGTTTGTTCTTTATATATTAAAGGTGTTAAGAAAACACCTATTTAAATATTCAAATTTTAAAAATTATTATCGTTGATTTAATAATTTTTTTTATTTAATCAAATATTTAGGTTATTCCTATAATGATTGTGGTGTGTATATCATAAATTAAATATAATTAAACATTAATTAATTTTTTTTAAAATTATTTTCAAGATATTCGAATTTTTTCAAAAATAAAAACATTTTTTTTGATTGACATAGTTATAAACAATAACGTAATAGAAATAATATTAAATTAATTCTTATTTTAACGAATATAAATTTGTATGAAAAAAATAATTTCAAATTAAATATGATTATTATTAACAATTATTCCATTGGAATAAATCAAAAATAAAAATGAATAAACAGATAAATGATGTATAGAATATTTGTTGTTTGCATTTAAAATTTACTTTTCTAATACAATGGAAATGTTAATTGATCTAGATTTGGAATATGTCATACATACATATACATATAAATATATAAAACATGTGTAAGTACATGTGTAAATACGTTTTATATGTTTGATGTGTACGAGTTGTACGTCAAGGGTCTGAATATGAAGTACACTTCACAAAATCATTACGAACGTCTCCAATTTTTTTTTTTGTATTTTTTTTTTTTTGTTTTTACCCAATGGTTCTCGAATTAATCTGTTAATTAAAATTCACGCCTATTTTGTTTGAGTCAATCTTCTCTTGATATTTTTTTTTTTTTTAAATCCTTCTGTAGAAAAAAAAAATAAAAAAAGGAAGAAGAAATCTCATTTACCAACCTATAGAATATTTTCGTTTACGAACGAATTCCATTGGACGGATGCACGCAACGATATTCGCACCCTAACGTTTTCCGGATATCCGCAGGATGTTAAATGTCTATTATTTAAAAAAAAAAAAAAAAAAACCACGAAAGAATGTGAGACGATCAGGTGGAAAAACAGTTATACTATTTTTCTATTTATCTATTTGTTTTATTCTTGAAATTGTATGTGTACAGTAACTGTAGTCAAAATTATTTGAAATAATTCGAATTTAATGAATTTTATGATAAAATCATTTGATTTGCAATATTTCAATTTATTAATTTATTAAAACAAAATTATTTTTTATTTAATTATATCTA
The DNA here is from genome assembly GCF_001465965.1 of Polistes dominula. The sequence goes on along the minus strand of NW_015149030.1, from coordinate 147,105 downwards.
TTGTAAAAAACATTCAAGAATATGTACAAATTTATTGTTTATAAAAAAATTAATTAATAAATTATAATTTCAGAGACATTTTATTTCAAATTGATCGGTGTACGAATACTTTTTACACCCACTGTATGTATATATATATAAATAACAGAAATATATAAAATTTATAAAAATAGATTTATTTTTATTTATTATAAATCAAACATTAACATAAAATATTAAACATAACAATTACAATGCATATATAATATATAAGCTATATTTAAAAAATCATTATTTTACATTCAAGTTGAAAATTCGTTAATCGTTTGAAAAATTAATCGAAAGAATAACATGATTACTTTGTAGAATAAAATATTACATTTGTTTAAAAGGTATCTTATTAATTATTACAACATTTTTAACAAACGTTATACTCTCATACGTATAAATAAAAAAATATACTACGTTGAAAAATTTGTACAAATATTTTGATATTTTTCTAAAAATTGTCTGAGAATAATTTTATAAATTAGAATACTCCCACATACACACACACACACACACATAAATATACACATACATATACGTAAAATAGTATGACAAAGATATGCCCTAACCTTCGAATTTAATGATTATTCCAAATGTCGAATATTCATACATAGAAAGTGCATTTCAAGGATTGCATGCGAAAGTGCTTGACTCACATTTCCCCCTCCCTTCCTCCTTCTACCCCCTCTACCACTTAATCTCTCGTCTTTTACGCAAATCTACGTAATTCTTAAAAAACTTTTTAGATTATAAATCGAACGCTTGAAATATCTGTAAAAGAAAAAAAAAAAAAAACAAACAAGAAAACCCCGGAAAGAATTTGGGAATTTAAACGGTTGTTTGTTGAAAAAAAAAAAAAGAAAGAAAAAAAATACCAAAAAAAAAAAATATAGCTCAGAAATTTTTCATAAAACAAATTTGTTTGGCTGATTCCAATACAATTTTTGACGATATTTATCCTACAAAAAATAAAATAAAAGAAAAATACAATCTACGATGCGTCGGTAGAATAAATTTGATAAAAAAACTGCAATAGCAGTTTAACATTCGTAACGCTATTAAATCATCACCCGTTATAGTAATAAATATTATTTGTTTTCCGGATACTTTGTTATATTTATAATACAATTAAGCGTGAATAATAAAATGAACATTTTCCTATAAAAAAAAAAAAAAAAGAAATGTCATTCCATTTCTATTGCAATCCATAGAAAATTATTTATTACAAATACACACGATGATAATTTTTATTTAAAAACTCGCATTCCAATCATATGCGAATGTGTGTGTGTCTGTATATTTTATTTCTATAAATATTGAAATGATCTAAAAAAAAAAAAATAAATAAAAATAAAAATTGTCGTTTTGAAAAGATTTTTACGATTATCGATTTAATATAAAATATTTTAACAAAATTATTTAAATGAAAAATACGATTGATATTTCTATCTATTTATATTAGATTATTATTATTATTATTATTATTATTATTATTATTTATATTTTTTTTATATTTTATTATATATTTCATAGTTTTCATTTTATATTTCTATCATTCGTTTTTGTTTATTTATTTATTTATTTTTTTGTAATTTATTTTAATCAATAAAAACTTTAATATATTTAAAAAAAAAAAGTAAAGATAATATTCATCGTTAACGTGAATCCAGTAAACTCGTACAAACATTCTGATTCTTAACAAATATGTGTTCGCAAACGTTTGACGTTTATGTTTAGCCTAATATTTCGATTGTTTAATCAACACGCGTTCGTAAGGATATGAATAATCGATGAATAATAATCAAAATCATTGACAAAACGAGAAATCATAGTTTAAGTTACAACAACAAACGATATTGAGATAAATTAAACAGATGATCGTTCAAAAACATCAACAACTTGAATTTAACATTAACATAATATTTAAAAAAATGTTGAAAATATTTCTATAATAAGAATAGATAATTGTACTTAACGTTTTTGAATCGTTTGAAATAAAATAACAAGTCAATAATGATTAAATCATTAAACACAATTTATCTTAATACGAGAATCGTGTTGTTAGAAAATCATGAATTTGCAAATAAATCATCGTTATTAAAGTTATTAAATGTTATCTCATGGTTTATTCATTGTTTTTTTTTTAATTTTTTTTTTATTTCATTTTGTAATAAATAGAAGATAAGAATAAGATTATGAATAGATTGAACGATGCAATTAAATGATCTTACACGATTGATTTTGATTTATATGATCAAATACAAACAATAATTATGATAATTTAACTATAAAAGATAAATAAAAAAATAATCATTATATTTTTTTAAAATTATGAACACAAAATGTATTTCCTTCTAGATAAAATCATACTTATGTATATATAGGTATATATATTTTAGGACATATATATATATATATAATTTAGTATAAAATATATAATATATAATTTATATCGTATAATTTATTATATTATATTAATAATATATTATAATTAATTTAATTATTCATATTATTATAATTTATATTATATTATATATTGTATATATTTATATTTTTATATAATTATATTTTATAATAATTTATTATAAAATATATAATCTATATATATAAAATTTATATTTTTAATATTTAATATAAAATATATAAATATAATTTAATATAAAATAATAAATATATAATATTTTAATTATAATAAATATATAAATTAAATATTTATTATTTTAATATATATATATATATATAACATATTTTTATAATATATTTTATATTATATAATTATTATAATATATTATAATAATTTATATATTACTATTACTATATTATATTATATTATTATTATTATATATTATTATTATATTTAAATATTAATATTATTATAATATATTATAATAATAATTTATATATTATTTATTATTATTATTATTATATATAATTATTATATTTAAATATTATAATATTATTATAATACATTACATAACAGTTACAAACTCACTTGATCTCAGTTCCGTAGAAAGAAATTTTATATCCAAGACACGATATATGCTTGTCAGGGTGTAAAGGTGGTTGACTGAGGGTAGGGGGTTGGTTGAGTGAAGAAGGATATAGCTGTTGGCTTTTCCTTTACTATAATTTACTTTTTCCACGATGTCCTCTTAAACGTTTCTTCTTAGATATCGTTGAAAAATCCACGATAATGTTAAATACGATTATTTTACACAATTCACCTTCACACATTATATCTCATAACACCAAAAATTTGAATGATAAAATATAATTAAACAAAACAAAACAACAACAAAAAAAGAAAGAAAGAAAAATCGTCACTATTTAGTTTAAAAATATTTTTACTAACTGTCATGAACACCATACACAATGTAGTATCGACACATAATAACAGAACATACACGCAATATGTTTGCTTTACTCCTTTATGGTTTTATGTATATCACTATATATATATTTATGTTTTTATGTAGGTGTGATCAACATCCGATGACCGATGATGATCATATATACACTATCACGAACTATACTATATATATATGTAAACATTCACGTATACACACAGGTAGAAAACGTTGCTCACTCGCAATACCGTGACGAAACCTGGCGAATGAGGAATACCACCTTCCTACGCGTTTATTTTCTCTCTCTTTCTCTCTCTCTCTCACTCTCTCTCTCTCTCTCTCTTTCTCTCTCTTTTTCTCTTTCTCTTTCAATCTCTCATTCTATCATTCTCGTACGAGTAAATTATCGTTAAAACGTCGGTCAGTATCTTCTTCCTCCTTTTTTTTTTTTTTTTTTTATTTAAAAAATAAAAATACAAAAGAGAAAGAAACATATAAAACGTTATCAACGTTGCATACAAAAAAAAAAAAAAAGGAAAAAAGAATTTTTTTTTTCTATCACTTATAAATCATTAAATACCTTTTGTTTCTTTTTTAATGAATTTATTTATTTTGTTTATATAAAACACGTATTACGTAAATATGATTTTTTGTAATTCTCATTTCATCAACATCACTTCAATTTGATTAACTTTATTTATTTCAACTGTACTTGTATTTTTTTATCATTTTATTTATTGCCACATTTTATTTGTTTGTTTGTTTTGTTCTTTTGCTTTTTCGAATTTACAAATCAATTGTTAATTTTTATGTATATCTGTAAAATTAATTAATAATTCGTTTAAGTGATGAATATTAATTTTTGTATAATAAAAAGTACGAGAATTTTTATTATTGATTGAAAAAAAAAACAAAAACAAAAAAAAACAAATAATAATAATAATAAAAATACAAATAAAAATGAAACTACTCGGAAACGTTTGTTTGTTGTTGCCATTTACGAGTCACTCAGTGTCATTTTTTTTTATTTCGAACGAACAATGGATCGTTGGTTGTTAAATTTGTTTTTTTATTCGTTTCCTCATTAAAAGTGGCCTAGTCAATCAATCATTTAATTCATCGTTAATTATAATATAATAAACAATGTGTGTGTGTGTGTGGTGTGTACATGTAAGTATAATTACGATAATTATCACGATTAATATATTATTATTTTACTTTTTTTGTTAATTTTGGTTTCGTATAAAACAACACTGCTACATATATATATATTGCTAAATATTGGACATGTTGCAAAACCGAATCAATCTATTTTGTTTGTCAATGCTAAACAAGGGGACATTAATTATTGAAAAAATTTCTGATATTACTTCTAACTGTAATAAAACTTACTATAATGTTCATTTGTTAATATTCTTTTACATTCTTAGCAATAAAAAAAGATTTATACAAAACTAGTGGTTATTGGTTCAGTTATGCTCCTTACTGTATATATATGAGGAAAAATTATTATATACAATATATATATATATATTTATAGGGAAAATTTTACAACGATTTATCGTTAGTTTTAAAATAATCTAAAGTAAATATTTTCGCGAATGGTTTTAAATTAAAGCGAGAGTCGATTTTCACTCGGTGGAATCATAGCGATCAGCTTTCTAAACTTTGAATACTGCAAACGGCATCGAATTCCTATTGATATCGTGATAAGTTATGTATAAAGAATTAATTTACCTGTATGGATACTTTTTTTTCTATTTTTTGTTTTTGTTTTAACGATTATTAAATATTATACAAGTGTAAATAAATATATGATAAATATAAACAACAATATTTAGTTACTTACTATAACTTATTATAACTGAACTAAATAAAGTTAATAGTTTAGGTCAAATTTTTTCTAATAATACTGATATAAACAAATAAACTTATTTAACAAAAAAAAAAAAAGAAATAAAAATTGTATGTTCATCATTCAATCATTTAATCGTAAAATGAATGACGACAAATTTTTATTGAGTTCGTCGTTCCTCGTTACGGATCGTTAAATTCGTCGCACGAATGAAATGATTTTTGGGAGAGAAAAAAAAAAGGAAACGAGAAATATAAATAAAATAAAAAAGAAAATAAAAACACAGAAGAGGAAATACAAATTTATCTGCTTCGAAAAAAAAAAAACTTTATTGTTAAGTTAAACATTAATCAAATCGAAATATTTGTGTGTGTGTGTGTATATTGAAATATAATATTACAGTTAATGACAAATATAAATTATTCAAATATTTGACTGAAAACTTTTATACTCGGTTGTTACTTTTTAATTTTTTTTTATTTTTTTTTTTTTTTATATAAATTCACAATTTTTACTTATTTATTAAAATAATGTTCGTATATATATATTTTCCTTTTATTGTTTCTAATTAATTTTCAAATCTTTTGTGGTACCTTTATGAAAAAAATAAAATTAAAAATAAAAAGCTTGTTTATAAAATAATTTCGTGGATTCATTTTCTATTTATTGTTTATAATTTTTAATTAATTTTAAATTTTATTTTTTAATGATTTTTTTATAAAAAAAAAAAAAATAATAAAAAATGAAATAATAATCAAAAATTAAAGTAAAAATAAAAAAAAAAATATTAATGCAAGGAATTTTAGAAAAAAAAAAATTAAAATTAAATTAAAATAAAAATCAAAAATCAAAAAAAAATATATTAATGCAAGGAATTTTAGAACAAAAAAAAAAATTAAAATTAAATTAAAATAAAAGATGAGAATAATAATAAAAAATACAAAATAATTTTGATGGAAGGAATTTTAAAAAAAAAAAAAAAAAAGAGAAAGAAAACCGGAAAAAAAAACTTAAACGATCGGTAGATGATTAAGTAATGTAAAAAAAAAGAAAGAAAAGAAGAAGAAGAAAAAGAAAAAGAAAAATAACTAACTGGTATTTTATTCTAACGATTTCTTAGTAACACTTAAAGATCAAAAGTCGGTTCTAACTCGTGATAAAATAAACGACGAACAATTATACATACGTGTGTGTATGTATTACACATATATTCATATGTACTGTGTGAGAAAACCTGAACGATGCTTATTTCATGATACAAACGTAAGTTTTGCAGAATATATACATTCATATTACAATATTTATACAGTATAGTTCATACATGTGTAAGATTTATTCAACTTTCTTGGAATAATAATTATTCCATGATAATAAATTTGTCTTTAGTTTAACATTAAAAAAATAAAACACCACAATGATCACTAATACCAGTTTTTTCAAACGTTTATACATTGTTTACGAGTTAATAACAATACGTTACATAATTGTAGTTTCATTTGAAATAATTATTTTTTTTTTTTATATAATTATGATTAAATTAATGTTTTAATTATTAATAAGAATAATAAATTTTATCAGACTATTTTTTTCTATTTGTTGATACATTTTTTAAATGTATACTTTAATTGTTTATTTTTATTTGTATTCTTTATATTTTTTATTTTAAATGAAACACACATAATCGATTGATTTTCCTATTTTCTGTTGATCAAATGAATCCAATGAAACATATATTTTTACGATGTACATTTTTTTTATGTGAAACACTTCGAAATACGATTTAAAATAAAAAAAAAAAAGGAAAAAATTCGATAAAATTAACGTGTAGCGGAAATCGATTGATTACTCGATATTTAAACGATGTTTTTTTTTTTTTTTTCTAATCAAACGTGATGTTTTCCATTACGAGCTTATTGCACAAAAATATATAAACGACAAGTAGGAAAAACGACGAAATAAAAATAATACACGGAAAAAAGCGTCATGTGTTTATTTCTTTCCTACAAAAATATAAAAAATAAAAAAAAAGGGATACAAAAAACACAATAAAAACGTCTTACGTAATATTTCAAAAAGAAAAACTAAACGTGATCGTAATTCAAGGTTTTCACACTTAAAATTAAATTGTTATAATTTTGGTAGAAAATAAAAATATTTTTCGAATATATTAATTAGGAATAATTATAATAGGAATATGTCTATTAAAAAATAGTTTTATTCATTAAATCAAAAAGGTTATTCTTTACTAATGTAATTAAATTTAGTTTATACTTTGACTAAAGCAGTTTTCTAAAATTTGACATAACCTATGATTAATAATCGTTCATTAATATATTGCAAGAAAAACAAGTATTTCTTATAAATGTAATTAAATTTTGTTCATTTTTTGATTAAATTATTTTACTAAAATTTGACATAACCTATGAATTATAATTTTCTATTAATATATTACACACAAAAATCAATTGATTTCTTATGAATTAAATGAAAAAAAAGTATTCTTTACAAAGATAATTAAATTTTGATCATTTTTCAATTAAATTATTTTTCTAAAAATTGACATAACCTGTAAATTATAATCGTTTATAAATATATTGCAAAAAATAAAGTTAATCTTCATAAATAGAATGAAACATTGTTCATTTCTCGATTAAATTATTTTTCTATTTTTCTAAAATTTCAAATAACGTACGAATAATAATAAATGAGACCAACAAACATAAAACCAAAAAAAAAAAAAATAAAAACGAACAAATATATAACCGAAGAGTTACGTTTATCGCGTATCAAGCAGTGACACCATTGCGTTCGTACGCGAAATCGTTCTCGTCCGGTCGGAACGAACGAAATTCGTTGCCAGGACATTTAGGACATCGAGACGACTGACCAAAAACAGATGAAAAAAAAAAAAAAGAAATAGAACCCAAAACCAACCAAAAATTAACGTTCAATTTTCCATAGAAAATATACGACAAATATAATAATAAAAATAAAAATAATAATAATAAATATATCAACCCGCGTATTATACTACATCGATATTGAGATCATAATGGTGGTGGTGGTGGTGGTGGTGGTGGTTATTTTAAAACGCATATGTACATATATAGCAAATTCAAGGATAAAGAATGAGAATAAACTATAAGGAGTAGGGGAAAATCGTGATGGCAGCAGCAAGCAAACAATGTCGAAGTTAAAACCCTATCAAAGAATATAACACAACGATTTAATACGCGAATTTAACAACGTACTCACGATATTTAACACACACACATACACACATACACACAAACACACATAAACAAACGCGTAGGCGAACATATCACCTTAACAAACATATTCCCCTTTTTCGTACACTTAAAACAAACAAACAAACAAAACACGCACACAGGATTTTAAAAAAAGGATCCAACCATTGTCCTATAATATTGCACACACATACACTGTAATACCTTTTCATCCAGGTGTATCCTTATTTTTTGTCGACACTCGCGTTAAAAATCACGTTAAATCATTTTCATTGGTACGTGTGTATAACTACACTTATACACGGCACGCTAAACGCGAGTAGACTGACTTGAAAGTTTTTACAGTGCTAACCTATGACGATAGGAAACATAACGACGAGACGAGTGTGCTGAAGTAGGAGGAAAAGGAGTAAGAGGAGGAGGAGGAGGAGGAGGAGGAGGAGGAGAAGGAGGAAGAGGAAGAGGAGGAGAAGGATCTCTTTCTTTTCACAAACGAGTATCGAATAAAATAATAAATGATAATAAAAATTAGTGTACCACTAATGAACGTTAAATCCAATGCAATAACTATGGGGAAAATTCTTTGATTCTATGGTAAAGGTGAACTCAACGTGAAACTTTTAGCGTCCGCTAAACTTCGTGGCACCGGTCGCCAAATTCTCTTTTTATCTCTGTCTCTTTCTCTTTCTCTCTTTCATTGCTATATAGTATTTTCTATCCTTGTCTTTTTATTCCGTTCTCTACCCCTACTACCACGTATTTACCCCTTCCAAGTACACCTACGGTTCCACTACTCCACGAGGAGGTAAAAGAGGAGGAGGAGGCCTTCGTTGACGAGCCACCTGAGGCATTTACCTGGTGAACGCCGGAATTGCACGAGACCTTACGGAATTGTACGAACTCTTCGTTCCCTTTTATATTCCTTCCTTTCTTCCTACCTTCTTCTTATTCTTATTCTTATTCTTCTTCTTTCACGCTTTTTGAATTTGTAGCAGAAATAGCTGTGATTGGTCGTTTCTGGTATCCTTATGTTGTTTGTTTAAAAAAAGTATTCTACTATTTCGTAGAAATATTTTGCAGAGAGAGAGAGAGAGAGAGATGGAAAAGTCAATCCAAGTTTACCTGTCACCTGTGCATCCCGTTAAACGTGCCGTTTTATTTTACTTCTTACACCCCTCCCCCATACACGTAGTTACAAGAAAATTCCGTACTGTTTGTGTTTATCTTTTGATCCATTTTCTTTTTTTTTATTTTTTTTCTTTAAGGTGTAGAGAAGGGTTTTTCTTTGTTTCAGTTCAGGTGTTCTTTTTTCAATCGATATTTTTCAGGTTTGTTTTAAAACTGTTAGATATTTAAACTATTATATTAGAATAATTTTTGAATGTTTGTATAAATATTTTAAATAAAAATTTTTAATAATTTTAATAAATTATTTAAATAACAATTTTATTAATTTTTAATATTTTTTATTTTTTTTATATAATTTTAAATAAATAAAATTTTAGATAAAATTTTAAATAAAAATAATTATTTTCTTTTTATCATACTTCGTTTATAATTATTTTACCATTTAATTTATTTTTATTAATACAAAACATTTAATGATTGTAATAATTATTTTTAGAAATATATTAATAATATAATTGAATATAATCAATTTGAAAACCTGAATAATGGATAAAACGACAAATTCAATAATTTCGAATTTATGACAGAAACAAATATTAACGTTTGTTATAACAGAATGCGACTAATTATATTGCAATTGTACAGGTAACCGAATATAATCGCTATTAGAAACGAATAAGTTAATCAGCTTATATATATAATAGGTTGAACCTACATATATATATATATATATATATATATATATATATTTAATCTTTAATGCATTCATGGTTAATGATTTGTATTATTATAATATCATCAAAAAAATACAAAATAAATTACCTATTATTTCTCAAATTTAAATTTACAATATTATAACACATCACGACAACAACAACAAGAAAATAAATAAATAAAGCACGTATAAATTTTTATTATCATAATTCCATTGTAATAAAAAAATCACAATGAATATATTTATTTATAATTATTAATTTCAATGTATCTATAAACATTGTAAAAATAAATTTCATAAACATTTTACAACAGGTGAATCGAACATTTCATTTTAAAACGGATCAAACATTCGAACTCCAATATTCGATTAGATTTTCTGAAAATATTGCACATGACGTATTTACAGAAAGATAAAGAATAACAAAAAGAAAGAAAGATAGATAGAGTAAAATAAAAATAGGACTTTTCTTTGAACCCTTATTTTTAAAGAAGAGATATGGGTTCACAAGGAGAAAAGAAGAACAAAAAAATGTCAAAGAAGAAGAAGAAACATTTAGCACTCCTATCTTCTGTTATCTCCGGTACAAGATCCTTTGTAAAAACGTTTGGATAGAAATAAATTTTCTACTAGGCTTAGAACAAGGTTTCTTCTCATCCTAGCAAATATTCTAACAACTATATATATTAAATTATGTCCGTCATCTTTATCGAACGGTACAACGGTTCAGAAATTTCAATGTTCCTTGGAATATCTCGAAAAGTACTCTCGTAAACTTTTTTTTTTGAATAGATGCAACTTTTATATATCTATATATAGTACGGTATATGAAGAAAATGAGAGAGAATGAGTTGGATAGATAAAATGATAGAAGAAATAAGAAGAAGAGGAGGAAACATAAAGAAGAGAGTGAATGAGAAAATGAGAAGGATGCTGGTAAAATCTTAAAGGTGATATATTCTCTGAGAACTATTGTGTTCATCTCTCTTCGAGAGAGAAGTTATCGATTCGTTGCTCGCTTCTTCTATTCTCTCTTATTCTCGGTAGAGAATCAAAGTGTGTAGAGAGAACTCTGCTCGGCCAACTTCCCCCTTTTTTTTTCTTTTTTTTTTTTTTCAAAGTACCAAGCTTCTTCTTCTCAACGTTCAAGATTTCTTCTACATCGTTCACAGGAGTATTTTCCACGAAACACAAGTGAAATTTATTTCTTACTCGTAGTACAACATTTTCTTATTTATTTATTTATTTATTTATTTATTTATTTATTTAATTGTTATTTCTTCTTTTAAGTGTTTGCTCATTTTGTTTGTAAAGTTGTAAACAACTTATCTCATTTATTTCACTTTTAATTCAAACTTGAACCAATTAACAATATAAAATTTCTTCCTTTTTATTTTTATTATTATTTTTATTCTTATGTTAAAAATGTTGAGTTGCAATATTAATTATTTTATTTTTGTTTTTGTTAAGGAATATTCGATATAAGTGATTTTTTATTACAGTAATGATATTTGTTTTATACGTGAATTTTTCAATTAATATTCTTACATTAAAAATGTTTAGTCGAATATTAATTTATTCTTTTTTTTTTTTTTGTTAACCCTTAGAGTGCTATGTGGACGCATATATACGTTTGGTAAAAATTTATATAAATATAAATATTATTTTAATATAAATAAATTAATATAATATTATATTTATATATATATAAATATTAATTATATAATTATTATATTAAATATAATTATATAATATAAATATAATAATATATAATTAAAATAAATATAATATTAATATAAAATATTGTAATATTTATATTAATTAATTAAATTATATTTAGAAACACATAAACTATAATTATTAAATATAATTTATTATTAGAATCTTATTAATAATCAATTATTCCATTCCTACAAAACATTTTAGTTAAAAGTAATTCAGCACTCAAAGGGTTAAGGAATAATTGATATAAATGATTGTTTATCATAATGATCATATTTTTGTTTAAAACATGAATATTTTTAATTAATATTATTACTCACCGATACGGCTTTCCTTTCGTCTACGTAACCGTAAAGATATCGTGCGAGATTTGATGCACTGTAAGGATAATTAATTTAACGTTAGAAATTCTGTAATTTATAATTGTGTTCCTAGTATAATTTACAAAATTATTTACCGTATACCATATTGTAGATTTGATATTATTCGTATTATAATTATGAATGTGAAAACTTTGTATAAATTTTCTTACACATCACGATAAATTTATTAACAAGATTTTAAATTGATATCAATTTGATTACAAAGAAACGTTTCATTTGAAGTTTCTTTAAAAATAAAAATATGAATGATAACGAAATGAATCTCACAGAAAAATATAATTAAAAAAAAGAAACAACAATACAATTAGTGTTATATCTTTGTTGATAACAATATTTTCATCAGTTATGTCAAATATGATATCTTTTTGAGAGAATAAAATTAATATCTCAATCGAAATAAATATAATTCTTAAAATATGTTTCAACGTGTATGAAAATTTGATAAATATCAGGTTACGAGAGAGAAACTATTGATTATATTTAAAATGAAACTAATTGATAATTGAACAAATGATTTTCCAAATAATCCTGCAAACTCGTTAGATATATATATACATACATATATACGTGTATAAAATACGTTGATCTATAATTGCAATAGTAAACAAAAGTGGAAGATATAAATTGTAGATTAAATAAACCCATATTGTGGAGAAAATTAATTAATAATTAATTACCTGATGTATATACTGAATGACTTCCGCATAGGTTGCATTTTGTAGAGTACGGCCGTTCACTTGGAGAATTTCGTCGTCGAATTCCAAACCATCCGATTTCTCCGCACGAGAACCTGTCGGATCCGAGACGTATCGTAAGAGAATGAGATCCCATTGACGTCTGTGTTTACATTAGTTATAGTTATACTATTATGAATCACGAGGATAATAAATCAAACATTAACCTAGAAACGTAAAACAACAACATTTACAATAATACGAGTATTAAAACGTTAAACGATTAACATTTATCATTAAGAAATACAAAAACAAAAATAAAATAATAAAATAAATTATGATCTAAGCAAAAAAAAAAGAAAAATAATAAAAATTAATAAAATAAATTTAAAAAAATATATGGATTTTTGTGGGACATCGTATTATTCGAACGAACGTCATTAAAAATCGTCATTGAACTTGCTGAGATCGTTTAATAACCGATCGAAGTACCAAACGATGCATAACATTAATTATAAAATAAAGAACGGTTCCAAAAATAATCCAAGATTACTCTCGCTTTATCACACGATATCTTACAATATTAAACACGTTAACACTTTTATCTTCGTTAACACGACTACTACCATTCTCGAACAGATTAACATGGTTATCTTTAACTTCGATTATTTGTACAATTCTTTTACTTTAATAATTATCTTATATAATATTATTTAATTATCTTTAATATCATATTTTATATTAAATTTTAATTAATATAAAATTAATATAAAAATATTTAATATATAATATTTTATAATAACATATCTTAAATATAATATTTTACTTATATTTATGTGTTATCCTATCAAAAAAAAAAAAAAATATATATATATATATATATATATATAAAACAAAACCCTTTTTCAAAGAACAATCTTATTATACTTGATATATAAAACAAAATCTGTTGATATTGGTCAATGATTTAGATATAGTCATACGTATATATATATATATGCTAGGTATATTTCCGGATAAGCTTTGATACGACAAAATCATAATATTGGTACGATGATCCATCAGCATTTAGCCCTGATAAATATTCAAACGTTTAACGAGCAATGGATATCCCCTAACTACCCTATACTCTATCAGTCCCATCCCCATTCCCCATCATCCTCATTCCCCATCCCCACTCCCAATCCTTCCGATCGTCCCTTAACACTTTCGTAAAATATACATAAATTTGAACATGGACGATTTGCTTACCGTACAACTTCATCTCCCCGTTCTTATTCGCCAACATAATGATGTAACCCTCTAGATCAACCATTTTCGCTGTTGCTATCTTTCTCCTCGTGTACTATTGGACAACTTCCAGGAACAACATACTACGTAATAAATGCCGGTTGCATACATGCACGTTAATCCACTAACACTTATCACAACGCTCAGATACGACGAGCGTGTCATCGGCATAGGGATATAAACCCTTTACCTGGAATAATCACACGTTATCACGTGTTGTAATAGTTACTTTCATTATTTTCACACTCATTTTTCCTTCTTTCTTTTTTTTTTTTTTGGAGTATATTCTCATACATCCAGACAAATATTTAAATAATTCAAACAATCTTTATATCCCTTCACCCCTTCTGTTATTTTTTGTTTATCTTTTTTTTCTTCTATCACGATAATGAAAAACTTGACTAGACACTTTTTTTTTTTGAGGGGGTGGACTTTTTTTTATTATCAATAAAACGAATCCGAAATATTTCGAACACTTTTTTAATTATTATTTTTTCTATTTTTGTTCGATCATCTGACCGAATGGAGGGTGCGACGAACACTGGGACACCGAGAACATGGTGTATTCGAAATGCACATAGAAGAGATGCACGAACTGTTTGATAAGAGAGGGAGAGTGAGAATATGAGAGAGAGAGAGAAAGAGAGAGAGAGAGGGGTGAAGGTGGGAAGAGAAGGGGCGGGGGTGGAGGAGTTAAAAAAGTAGGACGATCGAGTAAAGGGAAGGATCGCGCCTATATTCTCGTGGTAAGGATTTTTTTTTCTTCTTGGGAGCGGCTTTTGACAAATTTTTCAAAATTTTTTTTTACCACCTTTTTCACCTTATTATACGATTCTTCTTTTTTTTTTTATCGTAAAACGCGTGTTATACACTTGCTTACATCATTGTAAATTATAAATATGTGTGTGTGTGTATGTGTGTGTGTGTATGGGAAAAAATCGTGTAAGGAAACTCGGCCAAGATAGGCCTTTAACACGAACTGATCTACATTCTTATGATAATATCATCCTCAAAAAAAAAATATATATATATGTATATGTATATATATATATTTAAAGAGTGTAAAAAATTGTCACGACAATCGAAGGATCACGAGGATAATAACTCTTTGACAGAAGGAAGTATAATAACGTAGTAGTTCTCGGTGCCACCTCGGCCATCTCGTCTTCACTCTGATACGGTGCATCTGTCAATCTGAAAAACACCATCACTAATGGTGTTGATGATGATGATGATGATGATGATGATGAAGAAGACAAACTTGTTCCTTATATATGTATCGTCATTTAAAAATAATATTTCAAATTTCAAATGTAATTATAACGATGATAATACGTGTATCATCAAACTCCACATGTGTCACATTCGTAAGATAATTATTATTATTATTGTTATTAAATAAAAATAAAAAAAAAAGGAGATTTAATTAATTCAATCGAGATTCGTTTTATATCGTTTAAATATATTGTCCCATTTTTTTATTTTTTTTATTATTAATATTATTATATAGGAATATTATTTCTTCAACGAATGAGAAAATACCGTGACGAGATAATTATGTTGCAGATATTATAGATAAATAGATATCATCGTTTGTGTTCCTTGATTGACACATATCTTCTCTCAATCAAAATTACAATAAATATATAATCAGAGATTATATATATATATATATATAGTCGTGAGCATGTAACAATAATCGACACTGGGTGCTAGTATTCTATCGACAAATTATTTTTCTTTCTTTTCCTTTTCACCGAGGCACGTACACTCAAAAATTGATTAGGACAAATAATAATAATAATCTTCTTCTTCTTCTTGTTCTTATTCCGTGTTCTTCCATTTACTCTATGTCCTGCGAATACGACGACGACGACGACGACGTCGACGACATCGTGCGCGAAATCGTGCGCGATATCCACGTAAACCAAGGAAGCCAGAGCTGTGCCGACACTGCTCTAGGTCTGATAGTATCCAGCTTCTCTGGTGGTGCTGCTGCTGCTGTTGGCTGATAACGATGAGGGTGGTAGTAGTGGGGTTGATAGTAGTGATGGTGGGGTTGATGATAGTAGTGGGGTTGATGGTGGTTGTGACGGTAACAGCGCCACCAGTGTTGTCCGTTCACGACGCCAACGGCGTCTTACCAACGAGATCCAACGCCTGGCTTAGAATTTTATGCTCTGGCAGGTTAGTTCAGCGCCGCCACCTTCATTTTATTCCAACCCCCGACAACTCCCCATACCAAAACCCATGACGTTAACCAACGACTTTGATGATTCTCTCTCTCTCTCTCTCATCTTCCCTTTTAACACGAGTTACACGTCAGTGAACACACTCCTAACTTAACGGACATTGGATTCTAAATTATAGTACGAGTTTGTCGAATATTTTCTCATATCTACGTCACTTTATCTAAAACCATAACTCTCTCTCTCTCTCTCTCTTTCTTGCATACTTTGAATCTTCCTTTCATTATATGGATGTAGATCATGGGAATAAGGTTATTCATCTGGAACTATGCCGATAGTACACTAAACTCGAACGAATCAGTAGTAACCTGTTTTCATGTGTTTCAACACCATAGACACACTTTACGTGTATATATTTTTATATATCAGGAGATTTTTTTAGGAAACAGATAAAATGGGTCCTAAAATGATAAAAAGGACCAATCGTGTCACTATAGATTATTCCCGATGATTGATAATGATGATCCTCATCGTGTTGTTGTTGACGATGATGATGATGATGATGATGATGATGATGATGATGATGCAGATGATGATGATAATGACGTTCTTGCTAAAAATTATACATGAACGTATGTAGGTTACGCAGACGCAGGCGTTCTCTTTAATATGGAAGGAGATATCGACGGGAAGAGAGAACGAGATAGAATGGTCTTCTATGTGATCGATATGGAGGATGTTACATGGAGTTAGTCACTACCCTGATTCCGCTTGCGCTTATTTCTTGCGCGGGAATAACCTGTATCCTTCGATTATTAACATTAATCCAGGTGGTCTATCATTTTTACAATATAATTTATTATTTATTATTGTCCATGTAATTAGAGTTAACTATGGATACCTGATGAATCCTTTGTTTATTGTTATTTAGTTGAGGAAAATCGTTGGAATAAAAAATGATGACGGTTTAATGGATAAGCTAAGAATAGTTGGGAAAATAATATGATCACGTGTGTGCGTTTAATCATAACAAGTAAAACAGAAACCGTGTTGTTAACGTTTAACGTGACAAAGAAAGCACCAAGCGCATTAGTCACCGTCATAATGCTTGTAAGAATCTCTAGAGAGGAATGGTAGGAAAAAATGTGGGCGGAGAGAAAGGATGATGCTAAGGAGAAACGGAGAATGAGGAAAGATTAAGATACGGACAAAAGAAATTCTTAGTTGTATCGTTTGTAATAGGATTTTTTTTTTTTTTTATTTCTTTTCCTTCTTTTTTTTTTCAAATACAATTCTAAGACACGATAAAACGGTATCTGGAACACGATATTCTTTTAGGTTATTGAAAAAAGAAGTGAAGGAAAATATTACAATACGATTGGGATCTAAAAATATTCAACAATAAGGTACTCGATCATTTTCCTATTCGAGAAGATAATAATTTCATATATGTATATAATATTTTTTACCACACCTAAATAAATTTTTTAATATTGAGAATTTCAAAGTAAGCCCGCCTTTTTTCAAATGTGCAATATGGATGCGCGGTTTTGTACCATTAAGGCATGTACGTATGTAGTCTAGTAAAAAAAACACACACAGGATCTTATTTTTTATTGAAAATCAAAACGTTGTAAATATTACATAAAGGAAAACCAATGTTCCATATATATATAAATAAATAATATCTTTACTTATTTAATTGATGTGAATAAAATCTTAGTATTTATATATATATAATTCATCGTCACTAAAATCTTCTGATTGGTGAATACTTTTCACCAAAGCAAATTTATTTGTCAATAATTTACACTAGAATTTCATGGAAATAATTCTAGAGAAATTTCTATGTTTTACCATCAAATGATAAATTATCGATGAAAATAAAATATGAACGTACAGCGCTATACCGTGGCAAAAATGTCAACCAAAATGGGTTGCAATGATTTCAACTTTTTTATCATAGGTACATAAATCAATGCAACGGGTTGCATTTTGTAATATATATTCATCATGTAATATACATTAATAACAAAAAAAATCTTTATTTTTTCATACAAATAAATAATAATTTAATTTAATCTGTTTTTAATACATTAACCTAAAAAGAAAACAAAGATAACATCCCTAAATATTTCTGTGAGTTCATTTAACTCACAATTGCATCCAAATTTGACCCTAATAAAACCTAAGTAAAAACCAATAAAAATAATAATAATAATAATAAATTCCCCATATTATTTAAACGAGATACCCGGTTAACAATAATAATAAAAATAAATTGAATGATCACAAAAGAACCCTTTCGAACGATTAATATATTTCCTATCAAAATAATTGAAACCTTTAACCTGATCTCAGTTTTGGAGTGTCCTTGTGCCCTACAAGAGACGACTGAATTTAACCCCCACAAGTATATATCTTTCTCTCTCTTTCTCTCTCTCTCTCTCTCTTCATATCTTTTTATCCCCATCAGAAGGGCTAGGAAGAAGAATAAAAAAAAAACAGGAACGAAGGGTAAAAGAAGAAGAAGAAGAAGAAAAAAAAAGAAAATGGTGGATATCGAAAAGGGGTGGTGGGTAAGGGTAACAACTAACGAAGGTGAAGTCGACCAACATGATCATAGTGTGCGGAGTTAGGCACGCGCGCACGACATGCGCATAGTATCCCTTTTACGCGCATGTTTCTTCTCCGCAAAACGGATCGATGCTGGAAATAGCTCAGCCCGCAGGAGAGTACGAGGTGAGTTGCCTTAGCTTTCGGTTACGGGAAGCTAGCTTACTTTCCTTACTTACTTACTTTACAACATTACGACATATTACATCGATATACTAGTTCTTTCTTTTTTGTTGTTTCTTTCAGAATTAAAAAAAAAAAAAAAGAAAAACGAAATTAAACAACAACTTCATTGGTGAAGTGTCCAAAAGTCGCCAGCCATCATCGTTTACTTTCGGTTAGATCCTATATTTTATTATATATCCTCTTTTTTTTATTCTTCTAACCACCTACACACACACATATATATATATATATATATTCGTTTCATCCCACATTTCACAGGAGGGGAATTCCCTTTTTCTTGAATTTGTTTCGAGTGATACGAACGATCATAAACGAGACTCGTATTATTTTATCGTTTTAAACTTCGATTATATATTTCGTGGAAGAGGTTGGAAAAGGGAGGAGAAGGAGAAGGAGGAGGAGGAGGAGGAGGAAAGTTTCTTCCGTGATGACGCGAAAAAAATGTACACCCTATCGATGTGGCTGATGAGGCGCAACTCGTAAGTATCAATAGTATTATCTCTACTTATGTGGTTCTTTCTGCATCTATGGTGTTTTTAGCTAGGTGTGTGTGTATCAGTTACGAAACATTTTATAGATTTTTTTTATCTCGATTTAGTAAACTAGTTTTTTAGGAACCATCAAACGTTCTGGAACACGAGTCTGTGGGATTGATCGAAACCTTCTCAGCAAACCGCTGACGTTTTAGGCATGCACCGTGTATGTGTGTGTGTTTGTATGTGTATATCTGTCACATATGCAGCATGCTTAATCGTATCAACTACCTGAAAGATTTACCACCTTTTTTTTTTCAATTATATGTTACGAAAGAAAATTTTGTGTTTTTATAAAACGTATTTGCTAGAAAACAGAAGTTGATGAGAATTAAGTTATCTTAGTTTGTAATTAACTCAATTTTAGATTTACAATTAATTTTATGATCATTGATTAACGTTGTTTTTAAAGTATCATGGGATATAAATCGACATAGCAACTGTCGTCATCGAATTGGTGATGATCGTTTTACTTTGAAACGTGTTCCGTTTTTTTTTTTTTTCAAAGCTTTTCTTCAAACGTTTCATCGTCAAAATTTATATTTATTTTATTTTTCTCTTCATCTTCTTCTTCAACGTTACATCACGCAGAACAGACATTCTTCGATCGTTCTAAATATAAAACTAAGTCAAAATTTCTTTTTTTTTTTCGTTTTTTTCTTTTATATTCCCCTTGTTTTACTGGCCTCATTTTTATATAACTTTCGTCAAAATTGATTCTAGTTTTAATAAATGTTTGATCCAATTAATATATGAAACAAACAAAAAATAGGATTCATGTTGAGTTCGACGACATTTTTCATTTATAAACTCACGTTCATTCAGATTTCGTTATTTTCTCGTATCTATACATAACACATGTATAATTGGATGATACTAAAACTAGAATTTCATGAGATTCTTTCGAGAAATACTAATCGTAAGTTCGTTGTATTGTAACATTTATAAATTTCAATTTTTTATAAATCTAATTGAAACAAAATGATCATTTGAAATAAATCATTTATTATTCTACAACTGAGCACAAAATTCCGCGCAGTTGCTAATCAATCAAATGTACACCCACACTGAATTATTTCATATTCAATATCAAAGTACAAGTATGCAATATAACAAAGAATAAATACAAGTAACAATTGTGACATTAAATTGATTATAATTATTACGTAATTATTTTTGATTAGCTTAATAATATTTTCGTAAATTCGAATATTAGAGTATTTAATCGAAAATAATTATGAGAGAGTGGAATGTAGGGTAAGATTTTGTTTTGGAAGAATAAGGGTTCGAAGATACCCGAGAACGACCCCTCAACCTCCACTCCCCTCACCCTTTCTACCCCGAATCGTCAGAAACGTCTTTTGTCTCTTGTGATGCAACGAATATAACTAATCGATACTTTAACGATACGTTTTGCAATGTATTGACCACGTTTTAAACTAAATTCAATTATTTTTATTCGCAGTTAAAAAAAAAAGAATGAATAAAAATGATGAAATTGAATTGAGACGAACAAGAGTACACAAAAAGTTGAAAAGAAAAATATTCTGGTTCACAAAAGTTATCTAAAAATATTTAATTAATTTTTTTTTATTGACAATGGATGTTATAAACAAATAAAAAATTAAAAAAAAAAAATAGTTTTGAAATTTCGGAACTTTTGAATAATCTCGTTTATTGTCACAAATGTGGGGGATAAAAAACACGATGCCCTTATTCTTCTTTCGTTTATCGATTCAACTTTGAAACCAAGGCACGTGTACAATGTCCATTTATCTGTATATGTGTGTAGTATATATGTGTATTCATATAAATACACTTGTGTGTTTGTAAGACTAAAGTGAATATACTGCCACCGTGCGAAACGAATCTATGACCCGTAAAAGATTTTCATGCTTCCAAAGTATGGTTTTGTTCGGCACAAGAAACAAATTATGACGTAACAATTTAATTTAGAGACAAGTTATAATTCTATAAGGGTGTTTTTTTTTTTTTTATATATAATATTCCATGAAATTAATTCACGCGTTATAATTTCAAACTAAATTTTTAAAGGGGAATTACTTTTGTTTCACGAGTTTTATTAGAGTTTTGATATAATTTGAAAATAGAAAATAATCAGATAGAATGAGGATTGGATTAAAGGATTTTGTCCTGGTGATATTGTATCAAAATATTGATTATTATACACCCCTTTTCGTCGGTTCAGCAAATATAGATAATGAGATAGATCACGTTTTGAAGATTAACGAGACGAATGACGTTTTCAACGTCACCTAACCAATGGAATATAATTTTGTTATTAATACATTTTTTTTCTTATCATAAATTAATTAATTATTTCCTATTTAAATATAATAAATTAATAATAATTATTATTTTCTTCATGTTTTTTTTTTTTATGGGAATAAATCGTATTTTATCAGCTCAATAATAAAATTCTAAGTAGTAACGTGTACACTCTTGTTATTTAAATGTAAATCAATCTGGCAGTAAGGGATAATCTTATTTAAATAATGTCAACAGAAGTGTTATGAGATAATTGTGTCTGAATTTAGTTCAAAATGTAACAGTCATCGTCATGGTAAATACATTCATTCGTTGAAAATAATCTTTTATTATTCATAACCTTTTTATTTCATTAAATTATTGTCTCGTTAAATTTATCGCACGTTTGGAAAAATTGTCAAGAATTTAAATTATCATCTATCAATTTGTTTCAATATCGACTATTCGATAACTCATCGATCATTTTCTCTAATTTTTCCAATAACTTTCAATCATCATAAAAGTGATCAAATAATCGTGGAGGGAAAAAACGCGTAGTTTATTTTCGATCATTATCTTACCAAACAACTAACTGTCAATTGATGACTAAGTTAATATTTACGGTAAGATACTTTTGAATACGGTTAAATAAAATATTAACTCAATTCTAACCTATAATTATATAAAAAGTAGGAAGTAAAGTAAATTATAATATTCCTAGAAGAACTAAATATCTAACCTAAACTTTGAGGAATAATCTAAATCAAATGAACTCGATAATGAATGAAAAGAAATTGTCAATTTATCGATTTATTCCAACATGGACGATATTCGATAATTCACCGATCATTTTCTCTAATTGTAATACATTTTTCCAATAATTTTCAATCATCCTAAAAAGTGATCAAACAATAAAACAACAACTACCAACAGAATATTAAATGAATATTTACTTTAAAATAATTTTGAATGGGATTAAATAAGATGTTAATACAATTCTAACCTATAAATATATAAAAATTAGGAAATAAAGTAGATAATTATTAAATTATTAGAAAAACTAGATGTATCTCATCTAAATAATAATCTAAATCAAATAAGTTTGATAATGACGCTTATTATTTCGCTTATGATTAAATATTTTGAATGATTTGAGTATATTTGATTGATTTCAGAAGCCTCTCCCGCGAAACGGTAGGTCTTAGAGAATGCACAAGCTAGCTAAGGGATTGAAAAAGAAGAAAAAGTCGAAGAAAAATAAGAAGGGCGAGGAGGAAGAGTTCGACCCGGAGGAACTCGAGCGTTACCGGCGTGAACGTGCGGAGCGAGCAGAGCGGGCCGAACAGAAAGCCGATGAATCTGGTGAAACTGTAGTTGCGGCCGGCAATGCTGGCTCCGACGAGTGGCAAAAGTTCGAGGCTTTGACGGCGGGTGTTGATTCTTTGTTAAAAAAGACCCAAGGTGATCTAGATCGTATAAAATCGGTATCCTTTTTCCAACGTAAACCGGCCTTGGTCGAAGAAAGGAAAAAGAATAAATCGGAGGAAGAGGAACAGGACGAAGAGAAAAAAAGCAAATCCTCGTCTAAGAAGTGGATTGGTTTCGACGAAGAAGGAAATCTCGTTAATAAAGAACCAGGTGATGGTGGTGCAGTAGATGGTGAATCTAGTAAAGGTGACAAATTATTGGTCAGTGAAAACGGTTTCGTTGAGATTCCTGACGACGAGGATGAACAAGAGGATTCCGCAGACGAGGATATATTTGACACTACTTACGTTGACGTTCTTCAAAATATCGACGTACAATTAGCTTACATACCTGACAGTCCTGTTAAAGAAGATTTAGACGACGATCCGTTTGACACAACCAACGCTGAAAAAGTACTCAAAACAGTCGATAAAAAGGGCAACAAGTTAGTCAGTCTTGGTAATGCGGTTGAAATTTTATCCGGTAGAATCGATCATGTGAGTACATGCAAATTACCTCCTAAAAGTAAAAAGAAATCAGTCGTACAACAGGATTTATTGTTGGACGATTTTGAGGAATCGGAAGGTGGATTTAATTCCGAAGGTGTTGTTGCAGAACCGATAGAAGTTGAGAAAACACTTTTAGACGACGATTCCGATTTACCGGATATACCGATAGATCTAACTAAATTACCATCGGTATTACCGAGACCTGTCACACCTGCGACTTCTCAAGAAACTGAAGTACTCACAACAGAAGCTAAAGAAACGATCGATATCACTGAATTCGAAGTGCTCAAAGAGAAAACAATTTTGGAAGAAATTCCTGATTTGGATGATGCCGAATTTGATTTAACCGCACCCACTGATAATCCGATTAAACTCGAGGAAGCTGAGGATCCATTCGGTGAGAAAGAACCAATTGCTAAAGATTTCCAAACTGAGATCATCGAAGCTAGTTTCGAAGCGGCAACTTTCGTTGACGAGGAAGATCCATTTGACACTACTTTTGCAGAAAATATATTACCTGGTAAAACTGAACTAAAATTCATCGAAAAAGAATTAGAAGAATTACCGATTTCTACGGTTTCCATATCGTTGACCGATCCTGCTGGCTTAAACAGAGACTACGAGACAGGTTTACCCAAACCCGAAGCAAATAGTAATGTAAATAAAACAGATTTGTTAAGTAGTTCGACAAGTGAATTGAATTTGATCGATCCCCCCATAGCACCAGTTGAAGAACTCACATATGTTGATCCTTTCGATACATCAGCGATCAAGGAAATACCACCAGGTCAAACGGAGTTGAAATTTCTTGAAAGAGAACTTCTTGGTGAACAACCAAAGACTGACAGTGTTCTTGACAAAGTCAACGTCAACGTTGTCGAAGACGACGACGACGATTTTGATCCTAGAAGAGAAACACCACCAGCAACACCTGTCGTGAAACCTCCTGTAAGACCAAGTCCACCTGTTTTTCCGGTTAAAACTGAATTTAAAGTTAACTTCGAGAAAGAAGAGGAGGAAGAACAAATTCCTGATAACATATCCAATAATCGTGGGAGAAAAGCTTCTAGACCGGAAATTATTGATCTGTCAATAACAAAAAGCGTTGCTTTTGAATTACCGACACCATCAAACCGACCAGATCTTCTAACAACCACTGACGAAGAAAAATCGTTACCTTCGAAACCACTGACACCGTATTACACCCAAAAATCAATTGAAAAGAGTTTGCCACCTGAAGACGAAGAAGCTGATATCGATCCATTCGACACCAGTTTTGTAACTAAAGTAACACCTGGTAAAACCGAGTTGAAATTAATCGAATCCGAATTATTGGAACAAGAATCAAAATTATCTCACAGCGTTAGCGATCACGAATTTAATCCTAGATCACAGAACGAAGAAGTTTCAAGAAGAAAAAGTGATTTCACCGCTGCTTCATTCAGGCCTAATAATTTAGAATTTGTTGTTAATGCAACCACAAATCCATTGACAGAAATAATTGAAACTGAATCGGTAAAACAGGAACTTACTAGACGTGAAAGTTTGCTCGATGCCGAAGTAGAAGTCGATGCCAAACCCCTAACTCCTAGAGTGGAGACCAAAACTATCAAAGAAGAAGAAGAAATTTCATATGTTGACCCATTCGATACTTCCATAGCCGTCAATATTTTACCTGGCAAGGCAGAATTGAAAGTCTTAGAAAGCGAACTGGAGCAAATAACCGAACAAGTACGTCCGAATCCTATAAGTTTAAGTTCGATTGTTGCTACGTCGTTGGTGACGGATGAAGAAGATTTTAATCCAAGAGCCGACGAGGTGTCACAATCGAAAGATTTTCTATGCACGAACGATCAAGATCTAGATACAAAAGTATTGACTCCACTTCAGTCCAAGGACACCACGTTAGAAGACGATATAGATCCATTTGATACGAGCTTTGCTACAATTGGACCAGGAAAAACCGAACTGAAAATACTCGAATCTGAGCTCATGCAATAACCTTAAAAAAAACAAATTACACAAACGTTAATTGATCATCCAGTTTAAGACTGATCGATATTTTCTTATTAAACTTGTTTCATTTACTAATTTAATCAAGATGGATTCAAAAGGTGGAAATCCATTCCTAATGGACGACTACGCGTCCGAGCCGGACAACTCGGTTGCTGGCCAACAAGAATTAAATCCTTTCTTGGAATCCTTCACAGGTGGGGCAACAACGGAGCACGGAGAAAATCCATTCTTAAATATTACAAGTGATCAATCTTATCAAGCACCGGTGAACGTAGAATCAACGAATCCTTTTGCTTCCTTTTGCGAAGAAAATATATTTCATTTATCGGAGGACACAAAAGTAGAGGAAGAAAAGCCTAGCGAACCAATACCACCACCTGTACAAGCGAAGAATGAAAAACCACCGCCGTCTAGACCCCCACCACCCAGGCCACAACCACCACCACCACCACCGCCGAAAAACACAAAAGACCTTATCCTATCGGTTACAGGCGCAATGGATGCCACATCTAATCATCTTTTGGATCGATTGCAAGCTACAAGAACCCCAAGTCCAACTCTGATGCATTCACCCTCACCAACACCTGAACACAGTTTTGCCGATTTTCTAGACGTTGATGGAAACGTACCGGACTTGATACCCTATGACAATGAGGCCGCAGAACCACCAAAAAGTAGTCAAGATATTTTAGATTTATTCGATGCTCCGAATACTGACACAACGGCAACGGCAACCTTCACAATAAATACTACAAATTTGATAACTGACGTTGCAGTAACTAGTACTACTCAAGAAAATCCATTTGTTAATATAACCGATCAGGAAATTGATTCCACTGCACCAACGGAAGGTGCATTCAGTTCTTATTATTCAGAAACTAAATCAGTCAGCACAGAAAAGAGACCATCGGTTTCATCAGCAATGGCCTTTCCTATTCAAGAAACGGAAAATCAATCGGTCGTTGATTTAGATTTTTCAGAACAAGCATCTGTTGCAACAAGCACAGCCCAAATAACTTCCGTAACGGCTACGGAATTATTTTCAACTGCATCTACCGAACAAATTTCAACGACAGCCGATTCTCCCTTCTTCACAATATCCGACAGCACAAGCACTGCACAATATGGGGTGACCGAAACACCAGCCACAACGTCTTTGGCAACCACGATGACGCAACCAATCAGTCAACCCATATTTTCGATGACGGATACCCAACAAAATGTTTTCTCTTCCGATCTCCTAGGTGATTTTAACGAACCCACTAAAGAAGTGGGTGGTTTAATTTCAACCAGTCCCATACCGGCTGCTGAATATCCCGGAACCGATACGTATCGATCCGATACTCAATTAGATAATTTTGCTGCTACAACTAAAGCTATTGAAAGTACCGGTGATGCGTTCGATGCTTTTGCATCGAAATTTGACAAAGCAGCTGAACCAGAAACGAATACTGATCCGTTCTTAGATGCATTTGGTAATACTGGACCTACTGCGATGGATACGTCTAGCGATGGTACAGTGTCATTACATTTTTCTGTATGTGTTTTTCTTTTTAATACAAATTATAACTAAATTGCAATATGTTGATTCAGTATGGGGAGATTCGTCAGGCGGTGGAGATGCTGGTGCTACCGGTTTCGAAGAAAACGATGGTTTTGATTCATTCCTAAGTATGACAGCACCACCACAAGCAGAAACTAAAGTTAAACGAACAGATTCCGCTGACTCTGACGAACCACCTGACTTCAGTGTCTTTATAAAGTAAGTTAAAATTTATTAACACTAGGCTGATGTTTTATTTTCAATTATACTAACTTGATTTATTATTCAATTTTGGATTTATTAGACCTAAAGAAGGTGATCAGCTTACTCAATCTGAAGTTGGACCGGTACCAGTTTTAGCACCACCACCGAAGAGTCCACAAAATGCAGCTTACGCCGATTCAACGTCACGGTTTAATCCTTTCGATAAAGCAACTGGATTTGTTCAAGAAGCTGTTGTTCCTACAGAAACAGCTCAACCTGAAATAACTAGAACAGATTCCCAGGTAAACTTTTTGTAATCAATACTTTGAGAATAATCAAATTTTTCTGAGATATACACAGTGTCAAAAGCAAATTTTTATCAAATCAGGAAACACCACCGACTCCGTTGTTCGATGAAGATGTAAGTCAACCTTTGGAAGATTTTCCACGTGTTCCGTATACCGGTGACGGTTGGGAAATGCAATTACGTCAACCGAATAAAAAGAAAATCACTGGACAACGATTTTGGAAAAAGATATTCGTTAAATTGGTTTATCAGGGTGATAATCCGGTTCTTCAATTGTTCAATGGCAAAGATGACAAAGATCCGTTCCAAGAGTTACCACTTTTGGCATGTTATTCCGTTTCGGATATTGGAGCTCAACAATTCGATCAATATGGAAAAATATTCACGGTTAAATTGCAATATATTTTTTACAAAGAACGTCCAGGAGTTAGGCCGGGCCAGGTAACCAAAGCCGAACGTTTGACGAACAAACTCTCACAGTTTGCTGCTTATGCAATTCAAGGTGATTATCAAGGTGTCAAAGAATTTGGTAGCGATTTGAAAAAATTAGGTCGTCCCGTTGAACATGCGGCACAGGTAAATATTATTGTTTTTTATCATAATTTTATCATACTGAAAAGAAAGGAACTGTCATAAAATGAATCATTATTATTATCATCTTCAGATATCTCAATTATTCAAACTGGGATCTCAAAATTACGAGGATATGAAAACATTTTCATGCGCCATCGAAGAAGCCCTTTTCAGGTTATCGGCTCACAGAGAAAGGGCATTAACTTATAAAATGGAAGAAGTTCAAATAACCGTGGTCGATGAATTATACGTCGAACAAAGTGCCGAGGGTCACGTAGATAAACAAATAGCACGTGTTCGTCTTTTCTTCTTAGGTTTCTTGACCGGTAATTTACATTTGTTGTTTTTTTTTTAAACCTTTTTTGATATAACATCTAATTGGCATGTAATAATGATTTAAGGTATGCCTGACGTTGAATTGGGAATAAATGACATGTGGCGTCAAGGTAAAGAAGTTGTTGGAAGACACGACATTATACCTGTCATAACTGAAGAATGGATACGTTTAGAAAATGTCGAATTTCATTCTTGTGTACAACAAGACGAATACGAAAAATCGAGGATTATTAAGTAAATAATATTTTGTGTTTTATTTTTTATATTTAATTTGTTTTCCTTTACATCCACAATTTTAACTTAATAATTATTAAACCTTTGAGATTTTGGGTGTATGTTATTTAACTGACTAATCTAAATACTAATCGATATTTGAAGGTTCAAACCACCCGATGCATGTTATATCGAATTAATGAGATTTCGAGTAAGACCACCTAAAAATAGAGAATTACCGCTTCAATTAAAAGCAGTAATGTGCGTTACCGGTAACAAGGTAAAAGGTTTTTTTTATGATTAATAAATGCATGCTAGACGATCAATAATATTATAACAAATTTAAAAATAAAACCTTAGTTAATTATTTGTTTTATTATTCATTTACTTATTAATGATAATTATTTAATCATAGGTTGAACTTAGAGCGGATATATTAGTACCAGGATTTGCATCAAGAAAACTCGGTCAAATTCCTTGCGAAGATGTGATGGTGCGTTTCCCAATTCCTGAATGTTGGATCTATCTGTTTAGGGTAGAGAAACATTTTAGGTACGGTTCAGTTAAATCGGCTCATAGAAGAACCGGTAAGATCAAAGGTATAGAAAGATTTTTGGGTGCTGTTGATACGTTAGAACCACAATTGATGGAAGTTACATCTGGACAAGCAAAATATGAACATCAACATCGTGCTATTGTATGGAGAATGCCTAGATTACCTAAAGAAGGACAAGGTATTATAAACAATCATCTTACAATCAGATTTTGTTCTTGCTAATCAAATTGTGAGCCTATTTTATTCAAACAAATAAAGCAGATTAAACAGGTTCAATAGGTTAAACAGGTTGAACAAATGCATCTTATAAAAATGAGATTTTCTAAAACATTTGATAAACTAATTAAAATTAAATTGCTAGTGGTTGAAATTAATAATTATTTGAAATACATTTAAAGGTGCATACACAACCAATTTTATTTATTAAATAGATTGATGATGCATCCTATAAAGATTTGATTTTCTAAAACATTTGATGCATACTAACTTTAACTAAATTGCTAGTGGTTAAAGTAATAATTATTTGTAATGCATTTAAAGGTGCATACACAAAGCACCAATTAGTTTTCTAATGGTTGAAATCATCATAATTGATTGCACCAAGTACCAATTGATTTAATTACTATACAAATCATGAGCTTATTTTATTAAAACAAATAGAATAGATTAAACAGATTAAATAGGTCAAACAGAGATTCATCTTATAAAGATTAGATTTTTTTAAACATTTGATACACACTAATTTAAATTAAATTGCTTGTGGTTGGAAAGGGAATTTAATGAGTTAATAATTTGTTCATTTTTCGTTCTCAATGTAATAATTATTTGTAATATATTTAAAGGTGCATACACAACTCACCAATTGGTTTGTCGTATGGCTTTAACTTCCTACGATCAAATACCGGAAAATTTAGCCGAATATTGTTACGTCGAATTCACCATGCCGGCTACACAAGTTTCTCATACGACTGCTAGGAGTGTGAGTTTTCAAAATAGTGACAGTGATTCACCACCGGAAAAATACGTACGAAATTTGTCTCGACACGAATACAGGTAAAACTTTTAATTAATTTCATTTATATTGTTGTCCTTTTATATATATATATATATATATTTAATAAACAATTTAATAATTATATTAATATATTATATATTGACAATGAACTTTCGAGTTTCTATATATAATGCCAATTAATAATAATATTACTTATTATATTAATAAAAATAATTTGATAAATAATTAAATATATTTAATTAAATAAATATTTTTATATGATATTATAATTAAATTTGTAATGAATACATTTAGAGTTGGTATCGAGCATACGCAAGGTGAGGGACCAGGTGCTTATTTGTCAGCAACGATAACTAAAAAAATTCCTGAAACAACTCCAGAAACTCACGGTGAAGTTTCTGATACACCAGCTGAATCAGATTCCGATTCTTCGGAATAATTCTATTTTTTTTTTCTTTTTTTATTAATAAGCGTTGTCAATTCATCGAGGTCGTACGAGGTGGTGATTGTTCTACTTTATCAAGAGTGTATGATAATACTGATATTAAACGATATCGTTATGTCTATGAAATAACTATGATGAGAAAAAGAGAGAAAGGTGTTCTCTTTAATATGATCGACGAAGCGTTGTTATTCGCTGACTATAAGTTGCTTGTTAAGTCGATTAATGACTTTGCTATTGTACTTATTGCAAAATTTGCCTGTATAAGGGTTTAAATGAAAGATCGTGTGTAAATCG
This sequence comes from Polistes dominula, assembly GCF_001465965.1. The sequence continues at coordinate 115,446 of NW_015149030.1, read as the reverse complement.
GTTCACAGGCTGTTTCGTAAGTTTAATAATTAACAAACTTAATATTCGAAATCAAAGACATAAATCTGTTACGATCAAAAGCAACAACAACAACAACAACAACAACAAAAACCAAACTATTTGATACAATACACGACACGACTACGAAATAACTGGAAAGAATATAAAACAATAATGAATGAAATTTGTTAATAACATCGTACAGAACAACCTTGCAAGTGTTAATAATTTTTTTTTTTATTATAATAAATGAACAAAAAAATATAATAGATTATTTAAATAACACGAATTTTTATTCTATATCTTTTTTGGGGGAGTTTTGTTAATTTAAATTAATTATTTGTTTCAATTTATAATTGTTATAGCTCACGAAACGCCTTGCATCTATTTACACGCACAAAACGTAGTACATAATTAATAAAAAAAAAAAATATTTAAAAAAAAAGTAAATATGAGATAAATAAAAATTAATTTATAAGAGACGACAATACTGCTGTTTTGTTCAGCTTAGCTTGCTAAGTCGTAGAAAAACACTTGCGGTGAAAGGCTTTGGATAAATGGACGTCATGTTTCAAAGACTTAATGATATTCCAATAATTATAATAAAAAAAAAAAAAAACTAAAAAATAATAATTGAAGAACATTCGATAAAAATTTTGAAAAAATATTGCAATCATTTATCAAACTATAATAAAATTTAAACAACGATATTCAAACTATGATACAAATAATTCAATTCTAAAAACAAAATAACAAATTATTAATTAATTAATTAATTAATTAATTATTTAATATTATTAATATTATTAATTAATTAATTTAATTAAATTAAATCTAACAGCATTTATAATTTTACATTTATTTATTTATTAAGGTTACTTATTATATTATTTATTAATAGAAAAAATATAGTTTCAATATCCTAGTCATTATTTTATCAGATTATCTAAACAAAATGTTTTTTTTTAATTTAGAAATATATATATATATATATATATATATATATAATATATACATTTTCTATAGGAAATATTTCATTTTATGTTATTATGTTTTATACATCGATTACATATACATCGAGATAACGATCAGAGTGAAATATTTATAGGATAAAAAACAAAGTAAAAAAAAAATAAAGATATATAAGTCTCGTTATGTAGTATTCGTGATCGTTCGCGTATATTATTCTAGAGCTTGAAATTAGTATAATAATAATAATAATAATAATAATAATAAAATAATTGTTATCTAGTCTTTAGTCTGCCTACGTTTAATAGATTGCAAACAAAACAAATTGGTAATCATTCACATAATTCGTCAGTTGCATGATTTGAGATCGAACCAACGAATTCTAATTTGATTATGATTCTCATGATAAATTTAAATAATTCAATTAAAAAATATTTTCTATAAGAAAAAAAATGATTTATTCTTGAAATATTTCAACTATGTTGCATATATATATATATAATATTTTTTATATAAAATATTAATAAATACAATAAATAATTATATTTATTATAATATTATTATAAATTATATAATATAATTTAATAATTTTATAATTAATTATAATTAAAATTATATAATAATTATATTTATTATAATAATATATAATATATAATATTATAATAATAGTAAATAAATATTATAATAAATAATTATTATTAATAATTAATTATACAGCTGTAAACAAAAAAAAAATCAATTAAATCTTACAATGAAGATAATTTATAAAAATTACTTTTGCATTAATCATGTTATTAAAGAAGATGACTGTTATCGCGTGACTAACAAGATAACAAGAGTTAATTAAGACTTTTAATTGCAATTAAATACGCCAATCGTGAGAAACTAATCCAATTTGAATTTTGAAATATTCGTATCTCGACATGACGTAACATATAATTATAGTGTTCGTGGTTTTACAAAGTTATCAATCATAGGAATCGTTAATAATTGACAAAGGTATCGACAATTCAATGGTGCATCGCAAATTAAACAAAAATATGATAAGAAATTTATCTAAGAGAGTAAAAATATCATTAAGGTGATAAGAAAATTGTAATATATGTTAGCAATATATATATATAAATATAAATATATAAATAAATTATATAATAAATATTTAAATATATAAAGAGTAATTAATAATAAGAAAAGATAATACTTATAAGTATTTTCAAAATATTTTAATTTAATATATAAATGTATAAGCTTCCGTTATTTGTTTATGTTAAACGTTTAAAAAACTGACAATAAATTGTCAGTGCAATTGAGTGAAGAAAGCTGCAATGAAATTTTTCAGATAATTCATTAATTTAATTTCAGAAATTTGCTTCTGCAATGATTGAAAAACAATGTCAAATAATATTTGAGAGTGTAAACAATTTAGTATGTAAATTTAATACAAATATATGAATAATGAAGTGAAGAAAATTTCCACATGCACTATGGAAATTGAAGAATGTTAAGATTCACATAATCGTTTGATATTGTATGTGCCCATAATTATGAAAGTGATCAAAGTCAAAATTAAAAAAAAAATGAGTTTATTAGTTATTAAGCACCACATTATTTTAAACTAAATAAATTCAATATAATTTTCACGATATTGTCAAAAATGAATCGTTAGATAATGTTTGTTTTTTTCAATATTACATAAAATTCATCTAATGTTCAAATAGAAATCTTTAAATATCTCGAAACAAGAGTTACATGACTTACAATTAGACCACTTTTATAATTATGGGCACATATGTGTCAGAAATATTAATGTATATGTTAACAAATGATCATGTGAATCTTAACATTCTCTAATTTTATTATTTCATATATATATATAAATATTTATAAGACTAGTCAAATAAGTTTAAGTTATTTTATTGATTTTGTTGATCTTTAAACATTTCTTTCCTTAAATGGAAGAATACGTGGCGAGTGTGCTCCTAGTCCCTAGTTATTAAGTAAAACTCTGGTCAAGAAAAAAATGAGTCAAATAAATATAAGGAAGAAAAAAAAAAAGAAAAGAAAAGAAAAGAAAAGAAATTTAACAAAGTACGTTTAATAATAAGTTTATACTCTACTAAGATTTAAATAATTAAATGTATAATTAAGGTTAAAAAAATGTTTCCAAATGAATAAGCCAAGTATATGCTATTATTAGATAATTAGATATAATAATAATAATAATAATAATAATTTATGGTCATTACTCTGATCGTTGTCTTAAAATAATAATTGTTATTATTTTTAATACTTTTTTTGTTGTTCTTTCTTACATAATTAAATAACATTGAGTAACATACTTAAATATCTTTGATTATAAACATTTTTATCGTTCAATTAAAACGTTCAACAAAACTTACAATCATTTAGAATACTTTGTAATAATGTTATTTTATTATTTTTACAATTAATTAATTTTTAATTGAAAATATACAGAAAAAAAAAATGATAAAAAATTCGAAATGAAGTATCCAAAAAAAAAAAAGAATAATAATAACAACAAACAAATTAAAAAAGTAAATGAAAAGTTTGAACGTGATAATTAGGAAGAAATAAAAAATGCATTTAAGAGTCTTTAAAACAAAAACAAAAAAACAAAAACAAAAAAAGACGACGAAAAAGCTTTTCAATCAACGGTGTTAAAGGTCTGTTTGTGTTGGTACCTTAAACGGATTTTGGGCGAGTTTCTTTTTCTGGAAGCTTGCACCAAGATATGTTATTTCCAGCTCGTGATCTCAAATACGCATAATCGCATACGACTGTTTGTTGCGATTCAGAATCAGCGTTATAATGGAAGATAAAAAAAAAAAAAACTTTAAATAAAAAAAGAAAATGACAAAAAAAAAAAATAAAATAAAATAAAATAAAGAAGTAATTAAACAAAAACAAAAAAAAAAAAAGATAAATAAACAATTATACGATGCATGTATAGGCTCTTTACGTTATAGCGAGAATGTTAATTAGTGTGTACGCATAATAGTCACGTGTACATGATAATTTTCACAGAATAAAAGAGAGAAAGAAATGAAAGAATGATAATGAATGAACGAAAAGAGAAAGTAAATAATTTAATAAACATAGTTTTTTTAATTTAAGTTGATACTCAAAGATTTGTATTGATTAAATTGATCATTCAATTTTGTTCCAAATAATATCATTCTTTATTTGCATTTATTTATATTTTTATTTTTTAAATCATAAATAAAGTTATTCAATAAATAGTTTCTTTTAAAAATAAGATAAATATAATGATTAAAAATAATTGTCATAGTTAATCGAATAATTTCAAGATTTGTTACTTTGTATATTTTATTTGTTTTTTTTTTTTATTTCTTTTGTGTTAGAATTTAATTTTGATTCATAAACGAATAAAAGAAGATAGCAAAATAAATTATCGAAACAAAAATTGATGTATGCTTGCCACCTATGACGTCTTATTAGTTTTATAAAAATATCATAGTATGTGAAAAGCTTCGATTAACACGTTCCGTGCCACGTGCATCACCGGTGGTGTACACTTACCATTAGACATAATTATTTAATGTGCTATAACAAATTTCATTCTGTACAAAAGTATTCCTATTAAAATATTGATGCATTATACAAAATGCAGTGTTGAACAAAGCACATAAGTTATATTTATAATAATTAATAATTAAATGTAACGATTGATTTTGTTGAAACAAAATTAAATGGTCTGAATGACAAGTCAGGTATAAAAATGGCTTTGGCACGGAACGTGGTTAATTTTCCACCTTCCTTTATTCTCCTTATTTAAATAAAGGAGATATTATTTATTTCCATGCGAGTCTTATAAAGATGATAGATAATAAGTATGAAAATGACTATGATGATGATGATGATGATGATGATGATTATGATGATAATATTGTTGAACTCAAACGTCGTATGAAATGTGAACAAATGAAATAACATTAATAATTATTTTGTAAAGTATTACAAAAGAATTTGTTTCAAATTGACATTAACCCTTTGGGTATATTTGACGAGTGAAACTCGTCATCTGCTTACTTGAACGAAGTTATGGTTGACGAGTCTGACTCGTCATTTTGAATTTAAGATACTTATATAAATATATAAATATTTGTATTTTATTTTATTGATATATTTATTGATATTTTTTAATTAAAATGTTATTGCAAAAATATATTTATATCATCGATATAAATATATTCGAAAGATAATGCATTACTTTGACATATTAATCCAAATAGCAACAAATTAAAATAAAAATCTTTAAATAATTCAGTACTCAAAGGGTTAAACGAATAAACGAAGTGAGATCGAATTGAAAAAAAAAAGGAAAATAACATTGAAATATATTAAATATAACAATTAATTCGGTAAAACATTTTAACAAATTTAAATATTTATTTATAAAATAATATCACGTATAATTATTATTTAAATTTTATTATTTGTTTTGATACATGCTTCAAAACCAACCAATTCAATATTGTTTGACAAAAACAATAATAAAAAATAAAAGATTAAACAAATTTAACCATCGAAATATTGAATTAATTGTTATAATTAATATTTTAATATAACAAAATTGAATATATAAAATAAAAAGAAATTGAAAAGAAATGCATTTTTATCAGAAATTGCAAAAAAAAAAAAAAACAAACTTGAATCATTCTTTAAATATTCAATATCGATATATGAAAAAACAAATAAACAAACAAACAAACAAACAAATCGATTGTAAAACAGCAAAAAGTAAGTTTTACGAAAATAATTTTTGTCTGCATGCTCCCGTCAACCTTCCAAATAAATTCGACTTGTCACACAAGTCTTATTGTAATTAACATTAAACTATAATAATGATGACTATGACGATATTTACGTTTTACGTCTATGATGAGCGCTAAACATACCTATCGCGATATGAAAGTATGTAGTTAACATTTAAAAAAAAAAAAAATAATAAGCAATGAAGTTCATTGCCATATTTAAGATCTAAGATTTATTCGTCACGATTCGACAAAGATAAATAAAAATTTGAAGAAATTCTATAAGGCTATATATATATATACATAATAATAATTTTAGGGCTAACCAAAAATGCAATAGTTTCAAATTGAAAGCCGCGATTAGTATACTCATTTGCGTTTAAGATGTAATTTCATGAAACGAATGAATGAAACGAACGAACGAACGAATGAATGAATGAATGAATAAAAAAATAAATTAACGATGCAACAAAAAATTAGAAGAAAGAAAAAAGCATCCATATACAGAGAATAATAAAAAAAAACAATTAAAAAGGAAACTAGAAGGAACATAATTTTTGTTCTCTTCGTTAGAATAAATCAAGGTCATTTAGAATGAAGACCCAAAAAAAAAATGCTAATAATTAATAAAATCATTGAATTTGATTTTCGAATAGGAAAATTCATTTAGCGCGGCAATTTTTCGTCGTCACGTGGACCTAACACTGAAAGCGCGGGAACATTTGAAAGTGCGTAAAATGAATGATACGATCTATTTAAAAAAAATAAAAATAAAATGAAAGAACGAATGATGAAAAAAAAACAAAAATAATAATCCTCGTTGGAGAATCCTAATCGTCCGGAAACAAAGAGAGAAAGAACTGTAATTTAATTTAGTTCGCTGCTGATCTGTAAACATTATATAAATAATTATACATATAACTGTTATTAAATATAACACAACACAACAATAACAAAAAAACGTGAAAAAAAAACACTTTAATGTATAACTATAATAATAATAATAATAATATTATTATATGTATATGTACGTATTATATTTAATTGTATTTTAAATCAACAATTGTAACCCGTGTCGCGTTATAAAGAAAAATAAAAAAATAAATAAATATTAATATTAATAATATTAATAATAATTATAATAATAATATACGCACGTAAATACCAAAGCAACAGGAGGATAAATACGAAAAATATATTTCGTCGTGTATCATAAAAAAATAAAAAACTATAAAATATAATAGGAACACATTATAAACAGAATTAATGTAAAAGAATGATAAAAAAAAAAAATCTAGACCGAGTGAAATACTTGTTAGCCAATTGTATCATTGATAAATTCTATGTATCGATAAATAATATAACATTGTTTAAGCGATGGAGACCAAACGATTTCCTATTTTTACTTTTTTTTTTTTTTTAATTTCATTTAATTATTATATTTATTTTGCACGATCTGTCATTCATATTTGATCCAATTTAAAATGTTTTTTTTTTTTTTTATTATAATTTTATAACTCAATTTATTGTCTACATATATCTATAAATGTATTTAGCATACAAATATAGATAAGTATAATGAGTTTGAACGTGACATTGTCTTTACGATATGAGAAACAAAAAAAGAAGAAAAAATGAAACCAATCATTTCCATGACAACGTAAAGATAGTTTATTATTATTATTATTTTTTTTTTTTTGGATTAAGTACCTAAACATTGAAATTTTTTTTTTTTTTTAATTAACCAGACATGTAAATCTTTCGTAAAGTAATTAATAATGGCTAAACCAGTTCCTTTACAAACGTGTACCTAATTGAATACATCTGAATCATTACGTCAAGTGACCATAACCACGACCTACCAAAAACTGACCTATCTTGATTTAACAAACTTCCTGTAAGTAACATTCTCATGTTTTAATGTTGTATATTTTTGTGTGATCGATTGGCAATGACTTTTGGCAAATTTACCTGGGAATATTCAAACATCATTACATCATTCATTGTATAATCTTACAATCAATCTTGACTGTTGCTAAAAAGGAAACACGTTTCCGTTCCTTAGATAGTACAGCATAACTTACATATGATAAACAATATATATATAAATATTAATTTTAGAATCTACTTAAATGGATGACATCTTTAATCCCTAGTACTAGTGACATTACATTGATTTATATAACATTTACATATATATATATATATATTATTAAAAGATGAAACATTCTATTATTAATTCTAAATTAAATATATCGTACATAACAAACTATTTCTATTTAAAAATATATATATACATATAAAGAATTGATTTATCAACTATACTAAAATTTAAAAAAAAAAAAAAACTACTCTTAAAAATAAAATAACAATAAATTTCCATTTGAATGAAACCAAATCCAAACCCAGATACAGATCCAGATCAGTGTTCATATAAATAAAAAGATAACACTTGATAGATACGCTCCTGCTAAAGTCAATTGCTATTGATGCAAGAGTAAAAGAGAAAGATAATATTAGAGAAACTGTTATAAACGAGAGAAGAAGAAGAAGWAGTAGAAGTAGAAGAAGAAGAAGAAGCTAAAGCGTCGGCGCCGTGCATGTTCGATAATGCTTCGTTCTCCTCAACACGAATGAGGGATACGAAGACCTGGTTGGCATCGACTGTAGACTTTTACCACCTCCACTGGATAAAACATCACTACCTCCCACTAGGGAAGCTTTATTCCGACCAACCATTTCCATCATCAGCAAGTACTGCCACCACCTCCTCTATCCCAACGCTCAGAACGGCTCAGCTGTTTCTGTTTACCAAACAAAGAAGACCCAGCAGTTGAACGGTGGGTCGCGAACTTGCACGTTCGTGTTCCGTGTTTTAACGCAACACGTCAGAACGTCACCCATTCTGATTTTCCTGCTTTCTTGGTAGTTCATGATTGGGATTATTTACAAAGCACACTAATCATTTTAAGTGATAGAAGTTGATCTCATGTGGAAAATTATTAATTTAATTTACTTTATCTTATTTTCTATTTCTTTTTGTCTTATTTTCGAAGTGAATTATATCACACATTCTTAAGACTCTGCTGCTGATGCGTTCCCATCGTGAAATCAGTGGAGTAGTAGTAGAAGAAGAAGAAGAAGAAGAAGAAGAAGAGGAAGAGAAAGAAGAAAAAGTAGAAGAAGGTTAGAAGATTTGTGAGGATCTAAGTGCAATATAACCAAGAGGAATAAGACACACAGCAGTGAGTAGATGAGACAGAACGTGTTAACTAAAAATAAAATAGTCCCAGGGACAAGTAGAACATCATCTTTTTTCTTTTTCTTCTTCTTCTTCTTCTTCTTCCTCCTTCTGTTACTTTTGTTTTGCTACTGATGGTTACTGTGCTTCCTGGTCCTTGACCTATTTTCCAAAGTTACCTCATATACTCATCCGTAATTCTTAACATTTATTTCGAGTTTGTTTGCACACATTGATGACCTAGATGATAATAATAATAATCATCATCATCATTATCATCATCTGTACAAACATATTTTCTTTTAAACTCTTGTCCTAGGTTTTTAATAAAAAAAAAAAAATAAAAAAAAATTATATTGAAAATTGAACATGGTGATTAATTTTGATTATTAAACAAACGTTGATTAAATATAGATATTTATTGAATTTAGTTAGTTTGATTAAATTCTAGTTCGTGATCGGAATTGTTTTTTAAACCAGGGATCAGAGTTTACGGTTGACTTTAGATTGTGAGAGCCGATGAACGTGGGTTCTTTTACAGTTAGAGAGAAATACTCTTTCTCTTTGCATGATCGCTCACATATACACAACACATACATATACAGACACACACACTCGTTTTATATAAACGTTTTAGTATATACGAAAAATTGCAACACGCACGAGATAATCGTGAAAATATAATACAAATATAAGATGTGCACAATATATGACGATGAACGAATTATTTAGTTGGATTGGTTTTCAATTCGATTTTGTTTCTGCACAGCAACCGTGCGTCTGATTTTAGATTTGCAGCTATTTCGTACAATTGCCAATTCAAATAGAAATAAATAGAAAATAACATAACAAATGTTACGTTTCGATTGACACAAGTTGACAACAAATGAAATATTATTTTTTATTTTTATTTCCATTGAAATTGAATAATGAATTCATTCTAATCTCTTCGAATATTTTGATAATCGATTATAAATTACTATATAATTTATTTTTTACAACAAAAATATATACAAAAAAATGCGAAACATTAAATATATTTGATTTTTTTTTTCCCGTACCAATTGAAAGAACACAATGAGATCAAAATATCAAACAATGAAATGTACAAAAGTGTGAAAAATTAAATATTGAAAATAAATAAAAGTAAAAATATGATAACACACTGTAGATAATAAATAGGTATGAAACAAACAAAAAATAGAAAGTATAATAAAGAAAAAAGGGATAGAACGAAGGGTTGAGAAACCAGTAGAACAGAGAAAGGCATCGTTCGATATTACTCGACGGGAGGAAACGTGTGCGCTTTAACAGTTTGCGCAGCGATCGGTGAGCGTTCTTCTCTACATTGTGTGTTATATATCTATATATCTATCTCTATCTCTCTTTTTCTTGATCATATTTATGTTCTCTCTCTTGTATACACTGTATCTTGTCATGTGTCACTCCTTGTATACACATGTATATATAACTATATATATGTATACTCAAAGTATATTACGTAATTGCGATTTAAGAGCTTATCAGCTGCGAAAAAGACAAACCTCTTCGTTTGTATCACTCTCTCATTTTTTCTCTCTCTCTCTCTCTCTCTCTCTCTATCTCTTTTTGTTTTTTTTTTATTCGAAGGAAAATGCGTTTGAATTTCACACGAATGAATAACGTCAGACAAAGAGAATCTCACTCGTACTATTCTGATAATTGCGTCGTTCGTATTGTGAATATATGTATGTGTATACATGTAGATTTCTCTCTCTCTTTCTCTCTCTTTTTATCTTTCAAACACGAGGGCAGACAAGCATGAAGAGAGAAAAAGAGAGAGAGATAACAAGGTCGAAAAAGAAACTGAGGATATAGTCATTAGTTTTCATGTTCATACGTTTTCTTTCTATATTGCTTCCTTTAAGGTTAGTTTTCAGTTTCTTTGAAACATTCATGACGATGATTATCATGACGATGATGATGATGATGATGATGATGAAGATGATAATGATGATGATGTTGATGATGTTGAAATTATTAAATCAAAGTGTTCTTCAATTTAATTTAATTTTACTCCATTTTTTTGAAACTAATCGTAACAAAACTATTCATTAGTATCAAATATTATAATGATGACGATGAAGGTGATGATGTTAATGATAAAATCATGAAATCTAATGTTCTTTATTTTGATTTAATTTGAAAAAAAATTGTTTTAAACTAACTATAACTGTACAAAACTATTTGTTCATATTGAATAGTATTTGATAATTTTTTTTTTCTAATTCGATGAAAAAAAATTTGTATCATAATCTTTTTAAAAATGGAGATAAGTGTGTGTGTATTTTTTTTTCTTTTTTTTTTTTCTTTTTAATAAAAAATAAAGACCTTGATAATTCAAGTGCAAAGCTCAACGATAAAACAATTCCGTGTTTTATGTGGGAATTTTTTATTCTTTTTTTTTCCATAACGAGTGGAAATTCCTTACGAGCTAACTATCATTATTACTGTGAAGATTATTATTATATAAAACAAGTTTTTTTTTTTTTTAATAATTGACGTAATATAAAGAGTAAAAATAAAATTTAAAAAAAGGGGTGGAATAAAAATTAATTTTATTTGTAATAATATTATCAATAAAATAATCGTAACAATCTAATTAAAATCAATGATAGTCGTATCTTTAAGGATTTAATTATTTTCTTATTCATTTGTCACCAAATGATTACAAAACTAATTGCGCAATCAATATTTTTAATAATTATCTATATGAATTAGATATATATATATATATATATAAAGATAATTATGATAGTGGATAAAAAGGATTAAATGCAAAAAATACAATTCATGATTCATTTTATATTTTTAATTTATTAATAACATATTTATAATATATTATATTATAGTATATAATAATATAATTATAGTATATAATTATAATTATAGTATAGTATAGTATAATATAATATATTATAATATAATTATATTAATAAATATATTATAAATAATTATATTTATTATTAAAATATTATTTTAGTATTGTTTTATATTTTATTTATATTATATTTATTTATTCTTTTTTTAATATTACAAATTATTATTATATTATTAATAAATATAATTTACATTATATGACAATTAATAAAATGTATTACAATAATATAAATAATTATATTAATAAATTATTTATATAATATTAATTATTATTATAATTAATATTAATTTAAATAATTTACATTAATAAGAATATATTTATTATTAATTAATACACTTATTAAATAATACACTTATTACTATATAATACTATTATTATTAAAATAAATAATAAAAATTTAAATTATTCGATTTGGTATTCCCATAAGTTTTCCATAAGTTTTTCAAAAACGAAATAAAAGATCAACAAGTTTTTCACATTATTTCGTCAGCCTGATTCTTTACGTTTCCTACTTCAGTAAAACGTGTCTAAAACAACCCACACGATACTAAAACTACTTAAAATAATAGTAATAGTATTTTGTTAGTGCAATCGATCACGTTAAAGTTCCTGAAACAGACCTCAACGTCTAAATTGATTTCATTTAAGCATTCGGTTAGATGAAAATTCTGTTTAGACGCACGAAAGTCGTAGAGTTAACGTTTTACAGCAGGTATTTAGCACGTTCAAACTAAAAATATACTACGTTCAAACTAGTATCGTGACATTATGCGAATCGTCAAATGCACATAGTGTGTGAAAACATTTGTTTGTTTGTTTTTTTTTTGTCTATTTTTTATTTCTAATCTAAAATACCTAATCGTACGAATGTACATATTCATTTTATTATTTTCTTCCACGTTTGAGTTTTAAATTATTTTCAATGTTTGACCATGAGATGTGATGATGCCTATATACAGACGTACATTTAAATACATTTTATTCGTTTAGTATGTATATGTTAAACGTGTTTAACATATCTCAAATTTTTTAAAGACGCATATACACCATGTGTGTGTGTCATTTATTTGTACACGTGAATACTGTCATAAATTATTTCATTTTTATAAATCAATTTTATGTACGTAGCTTTGTGATAAATAAAAAAGAAACGTAAATTTAATTTATAACCAATAGAAATAAAAAAATTTTTTTTTTAATAACATATTATTATTTAAAAAATATATATTATAGTAATAATAAAAATAACACTTTTTTTTTTTAATGCATATTACAATACTATATTATATATATAGTATATTAGTATTACTATATATATATATATAAAATTTATTAATATATAATTTTATATATTATATATTAAATAATATATAATTATTATATAAAACTTACTAAAAAAACTATATAAGTATATATTATTAATTATAATATATTAATATATATAATATTATAAAAATAATTTAAATACATAAATATAGTATATTAGAATTAAATATTTTAATTTTTAATATATATATATATATATAATAAATATTATAATACTATAAAAATTTTTGTTTATATCGATCAAATAAAACAAATAGAATAATTTGTTACAAATAATATTCCATCAATCAATATGTCTAAAATGAGAATAAATAAATTAATTATGTTTATTTTATTATTGCTTTTAATATTTTAATGAAACTTTTGAAATAGGATGTTACAATCGATAATATATAAATAATATATATATATATATATCAGTATATAGAACATTTTTATATATAGTTGATAATCGATAACAATCGACAACGTGTTTCGTGTCAAAAGTATTGAAGTTTGATAAAAAAAAAATTTATAGATTAAAAAAAAAAAAAAGAAAGATAAAACATTTTAGATAATAATTTATGATTCATCAGCAATCTCAATTATTTACACGTAAATAACTTTTTCATTCGTATTCAATTGTTACATCGAAGTTAATGATTATTATTAATAATCAATATATAGTTAAAACTATATCAAAATGATATTATTAAATTTATTATTAAATCTTTGATTGTGAATGAATAACTATTATTAGCATTGAGTGAAAAGTATAATATCGTTCGTTCAGTCTAATCCAAGTTTAAAAGATCAATTCTCGCGAATTTTAGACTCCCTCGTCCTAGTTTCACTTTTAACTTCTTAATAGTAACTCTTTCGTCCATGACGTAAATTCTTTTGCTCGATATTATTATTAGAAATATATATATATATATAAAAAAAAAAAAGGAACAAAACGATAAACACTTTTTTTATATGTGTGTGTAATATTTTAAACAAAATTCTTTAATTTGATTTTAATAAACTTGATTACTTTCCTGTGAGAAAAATCATGAAAATAATTTCAAAAAAAAAAATATAAGAAAAAGATGACTAAATTAACAAATCAAAGGAACAAAATAATAAACACTTTTTTACGTGTGCAATATTTTAAACAAAATTCTTTAATTTGATTTTAATAAACTTGATTACTTTCTTATGAGAAAAATCATGAAAATTATTTCTAAACAAAAAAAAAATATAAGAAAAAGAAGAAAAATATTAACAAACTAAATGAAATTATTTAAAAAGGAATTAAGTATAATATTTTTGTATATTATTCATGTGTGTGTGTGTGTGTATCAGTATTTTAATTATTTAACTTAATATGTTTATCTATCTCTCTTTGTGTTGTTTATTTTATCTTATAAGAAGTAAGAAACGAATATTCTTATAGGAATCTTTATTATTTTGTTCTTATAGAGAAAACTACGTAGATTATTAGAATGTATTAAAATGACAGTGAAAGTTGGTCTGCCAAAGTTGTTGTTGGTTGTAAGCATCGAAGTCTCGGTGCAATGCTTGTGTAACCTTTAAATCACAGTATCTTGGAAACTCTCAAGCGTAACCGTCATAGTTGTCATCTTGCACAAGAATACCATCAATTTTTTTTTTTTTTTATCTAACAACGTTAAAATAACAAATTAACAATATTTTGGTTGTTTTTTTTTTAATTTTTTTAATGAACGAATGATATAAAATAAATATATAATATATAATATATAAAAATTAATTAAATAATAAATAAATCTATTATTGCACACGTTAATTCCTAAAATTTTGAGAAATTAATTTACAAAAAAAAAACAAATTAAAATAACAATCTTACAAATATATTTACATCCCCATGAAATATAATAATAATTATTATTATTATAAATATTATTTGACATTCCTTTGAATTTTATAATCATTTTGAAACGTCTTGGTAAATTTCGTGGAACCAATGTTTGTTTCCAATTATGTCAGATTTAACTATTTTTTTTTTTTTTTTTAAATAAAATTCTCTATTCCAATCTAAAATTAATATCAATTGAAAAATAATTGAATTAAATATAATTTCCGGTATAATTGTGTCCATAATTATGAAAATGATTGAAGTCATGTATATCTTGTTTCGAGATATTTAAAGATTTCTATTTGAACATTAGATGAATTCTATGTAATCTGGAAAAAACAAACATTATCAAACGATTCATTTTTGACAATATTGTGAAAATTACATTGAATTTATTTAATTTAAAATAATGTGATGCTTAATAACTGATAAACTTATTGTTTTTTTTTTTAATTTTAACTTAGATCACTTTCATAATAATGGGCACAATTATGAAATAAAAAATAACGTTATATAAGAAAATAATCATTCTATCGAATTAATATTAGAACTATCAATACATTTGAGATTGATTATTAATATTCATGACTTATGTGCTATTGGTTGAATAGTTACTTAACAAAAATGCATTACTATTCGACTCGGTAACAACTCGTTGCACTATCGACACATATTTTAACGAATACATTTGCTAATACGAATTGTTCAGTTGAAATGAAATCAAAAAAAAAAAAAAAAAAAAA
>NW_015149030.1:51664-86348 GCF_001465965.1 Polistes dominula | reverse complement strand
AACAAGAAAAAAAATATGATAGGTCGATGATATAATCGTTGTTTATAATTTGCAAACATATGTGCGAGTTATTTATAAAATATAATTAATTAAATATATATTTATCGAAAACATAATTATCGATCATATTCGTTTGTCCGGGACGAACATTTCGAAGAGTCACTTAGTGCCTATCTTCATGACGAGCATTTTATGTTGCTCAGATAATTCAATCACTGCCTTGTAAATACCGTTTTAACGGTAATCCGGATTGGCAAGGCTCTGTATATAAATTATTATAACAAATAATTACAGGAAGAAAAGAAAATTCCATCGAAAAAAAAACACACACACAAAAAAAAAAGCGAATAAAGTAAAATAAATAAAATGATCAAAAAAAAAAAAACCAAAAAAAAAAAAACAAAGAGATAAAGAAATGATACACGTTAGTATTTTTTCGAGAGAAAACTAAAAAAAAGAATAAAAAAAAAAGAAAAAAGACAGGAAAGAATAAACGTTTAAAGTAACATTGTAAAAAATTTGAGTTACCCGTTCGATCGCGCGCAACCATAAATGGCGTCGAAATATAGGTTATGTTACCAATTTCAGTGCTATTAGAATGTATTTTCTTAGATTATACAGAATTAAATTATGACGATTGAAATTTATAATATTGTTATGTTTTAAATTTGTTATTTGTTGTGATATCTTTCAAAAAAGCATTTTTCAATTGATAAATTTTATGAAATTTACGAGATTACAAGTGCAGCTCATTTAAATCAATGAATACTTTATTTATAAATTCGATGATGATATTTTATAAACGTCATTTATGTCTACAATTATATGATATTATCATTATCCAAATTTTTAATTGAAAAAGGATAACGAAATCGGCAATTTAATTTACAAAAGATAACGAAATCTAAAACAATTTAAATCAAAATGGACGGACACACAATTTGGTGCGTTGTAAATAAATAAAATTCGTATCTAGTCTCGAATCGGGAGATATATTCGTTGTTTCTAATATCATTTTTTATAACAATATGTTAATTTTTGTCCTTTCTTTTGTATTTTGATTTTTGTGCTGGCGCAAATGTACGTACTAACAAAATAAATCGTTTACACTATACTTACCGATTTGTAATAATAATTTATCCTTCCATTTATAAACATTTTGGTTTCATTTCTTTTTATTTTTTCAATTGAATGCAACCAAAGTTCATAATTTAATTTGAACTTTAAATTGAAGTTGATAAATAAAAATGAAATATCAATTAAAATAAGTCCTCGTATTTAGAAGAAGTATGATTGAAATTATGCGAAAATGGTCATAAATCATTCGAAATTTCGTACAATGTATGAAATGCATGACGATTTTATTTTTTACCAATGTTTATAATAGATTTCAGGTATTTATGCTATAATTACTAGCCTTGATAATCAATTACATCATTTGATATGTACTCTGATTAGTATGAGGGTTAACAAATAATAAAACACGTGTTCTTTAGATTAGGTTTATGCACCCTGATGCAATGTCTGTATATGTGAGAACCATGAAGTAAATGTATTGGTGTGCATATGTTTTTTTTTTTTTTAAATATAAGTAATAGGCAAGCAAGTAGTATACTTTCAGTAATAGTATACTGTTCTGAAGTAAATAATATTTTGTAATTAAAAAAAAGAATTTTAATAAGTTTGGTATAGAAGAAAATATATATATATATATATATATACAAACAAAAACAGGAAAGAATAAACCCTAGAAGCACAAAATATTGAAAAATATTGAATACATGACATTGAATCTCTTTTTAATATTAAATACACATGTATTCAATATTTATCAATATTTTCTGCTACTAGGGAACGTTTGTTTAATTAACATTGTAAAAAGTATGAGTTTCGTTTAATCACGTGCAACCATAAATGGCGTCGAAATATAGGTTATGTAGTCAGTTTCAATGGTATAGTAATAGTGGAAACATATATATTTATATGGGAAAATGAAATATATAACAACATAATATACAGGTAAGGAAATGTTTCTTCACGGAAATGCAATATATTCTAATAAATGAAATACAAAAATATTCATACAATAATACGTGTTAGCTACTTGACTATTTACTGACTGCTTTCTTAAACCTTCATCTCTTTAAATCCATTTTTTAATCCTTTTAATCCTATTCAGTTGTTTACATTATTAGGTTAACCACCTTTACACTTCTCTTACATACTATAATACTCTCTTACTATTAGGTGGTTCAGAAAGTCGTTTCGTTTTTTGCTGACGCAATAATGACATTAGTTGATGCAAACCGACAAATAGTAACATATGAAATCGATGAGAGGTTAAATTTATCAAATTCAACTATTTATGACCACTTGAAAGGTTTAGGTTTAACCTAAACAAAACAAACGAAACAAAAATTGTCTTTATTTTTACAAAAGAAAAACGAAGCGACTTTCCGAATCACCTAATATTATATCTGTTCCACGCATACTCAAAATTTAATTCTCACTCGTCCCTTTTTTTAAACATATATATATATATATATATATATGTTATTAATCGTTCATTGAAAATAGAATTTTTATTTTGTATTTTTTTTTTTTTTATTAAATATTTTCTTTTATATTAAATATTTTTTTCTTTATAATTATTAATCAATATTTCGTAATAATCTACGAGGTAATAATTTATGTATATTTTTTCTTTCGCACGATCAACGCGTATAATATTTTTTATTTTTACTATGTTTATTCATTTGTTGTCTTATTTTTGTTTTTTTTCCTTTCAATATATTCTTTTCTATTTTTTTTTTCTTTTTTCATTTCGATATTTTCTTTCTTTTTTTTTTTTTTTACCATTTTGTTAAACAAATTATGCATCTCTGTATATATGAGAATTAATTTGACACACTTGGGGATACCAGCCACACGTGTCTTTTTTATGAAAAAAAAATAAAATAAAATAGTTGTGATATGCTATTAAATTTAGGATATTATTATTATTGTACTATAATATTATTTTAATTTAACTTTACAAATTCTTACGCGTTAAAAAGATAATCGTATAATGGTAAGTCGTATTATTTATCGTTAATTTATTCATTTATTTTATTACGTTTGTGTGTATGTGTATGTGTGTATGTATATTTTTCTTTCTAATTAATATATTTATAATAACTTATAGTTCGTTTCAATTAATTTTATCGATCGTGTAAATTGTCATCGATTGAGGAAAATATTTTTTTTTTCTTTTATTCTTTTCAGTGCTATACGAATAAATATGATATACGAGATAAATATTAATAAATAGATAAAATTATTTTTTATTATTATTTTTTTTTCTTCTTTTTTCATTTAAAAGTGCATAGAAAAAAGTTGGTAAATGATAAATCGATAAAAAAAAAAATTAGGAAGTAAAAATATTTGACGATTTTAATGATACCTCAAACGTTTGATTTTACTTAAAATTACGAATAATAAATATAAATATATTAAGTCGAGTCATAAGTAACTTCCGATGCGACTATGTAGAATCTATTTTTCGTATTTACCTACTATAAGTCACCGAAACAAACGAATTTTTGATATCACTGTATAGATGAGGATTCAGTTTAGTCTTCTGTTAACTTTTTTATGCAGTCAATGTTACATTTAACCGTTTTTCTTAACCACTGAAATGGATAGTAAAAAGTGCATATTCGACATATAATGTTTTAGGAATTGAAACAAGGCAATAGCACTAAGGTGGTAACTGAAAAAATATGCAGCGTATACAGTGCAGGACTGATAACTGATAGGGCAGTCAGAAACTGATTTGTAAAATTCCGTTCTGGAAATACGATCTTAACCTTTGCTTTCCACACTTGGTCCAAAGGACCCAGACCTTTTTTGCAACTTGAGTCATTTTTCTCAATTGTTCAACTTTGATAATTTTTTAAACATATTTAAATTTTATTTAAAGCTATAAAACCTATATAGTCTTTTAAAGTAAGTATTAAAGAGGTCTCAAAAAAAATGTTGAAGTAAATCTATGCAATAGCTTCTTTTTTATAACGATTTTTCTTTGGACCTGGGTGTGGTAAGCGTGTTACTCCAGGAAGAGTGGTAAGCAAAAGTTAAAAGATGAACCGAGTGCAGGACGTATTTCCGACTTTGATGAACCTTTTAAAGATAATATTGGAGCAAAATCCAATAGATACGTCTATCAGATGCAAATAGTGCAAAAAAAACTCCATGAAAGGTGTCTTGCACTTATCAACCGCAGAAACGCCATTCTTTGTCTCATAAAAGACGGAAGTTATTTATGACTCGACCTAATATTTATAGGTTACTTTTTGTTTTTGTATTGGAACAAAAATGAAATTTATGACGATTTTAAATGTAATTAATCATAAGATAGAAAGAGACAGAGAGAGAGAGARAGAGATAGGATTGTTAATATATATTGGGTTGTCCTGAAAATTCGTGCCGATTTTGACGGAAGATTGAAATGCAACGCATTTAAGTTTTTTTTATATTTGTTAAATAATATATAAGTGTCATTTTGTTCAACAACCTTTCTTCATCTTAAAGAGTAACTTACAAATTTTCTTCTTCCAGAACTTCTCAGGTTTTTCAGTAAAAAAAAAAACTTTATGCCATCTATCGAAAATCAGCACGAACTTTTCGAACAACCCAATAGATATGTGTTTTTGTTTAGTTATTTTTTTTAGGGTAACTTATTGATCACTTATAAATCTTATTTACATATTATCAGTGCGTATAAAAAGCCACGTACTTACTAATAATATCTCATAGGATTATTAATTTATCTAAAAAAATTTAGTTGTCATGTTTTAAGGCACGTAAACCGATAGGATTTTGAGGTTAATCGATTTCTTTATGAATTAATGCGAGTATCGTTGAATTCAATTAAATTAAATATATATATCTATTATATTATATATATATATAAAAAAAGAAAGTCTTATCTATATACTATAAACTATTATTTAGAAATGTAATTAATATATTTCATCTATTATTCATAACGTTATATATGGAGATTTTCTTGATATCCTTCAACCTCGTTGTACATTTTTCTCAAAGGATCTTTCGTATTGTTAGGTAAATAATTTGGTATACTCGGTGCTACCTTATTGTTACCTGGAATTATACCATTGGCTAAATGCGCAACGCCATTTTGCAACATATGCGTCGTTCCATTGGTTATTCCATTTTGTCGTAGGCCACCATTTTGATTCATCTTCTTTGCGTTGTTCAGTACTCCATTAGTCATGTTGGTGACTCCTAAGAAAATATAATATTTATTGTTAATAATAAATTAAATATTAATCGTATGTATATAATAAATAGGAGAGTAAAAGAGTATTATTATTAATAATAATAATAATAATAATATAATAAAATAATTATAATAATTTAATAAAATTATTTATATCATTATATGTAATAATAATTAATAAATTGAATATAATATATAATTATATAATTATTAAATAAAAAAAAACAATTTATGATATTGAATTTAAAAATTAGGAAATTAAATTTTCTACAAAATATACGATTAGGGTAATTATTTTGTTTATAAACAAAAATTAGGCTTGTATACTCTTTTACCCTACAACTTCTTTGAATATTTAGTAATTGTCGTCCATTTTGACTAAGTTATAAAAATCCTTTTTATAATTTGAACAAAACATTATGGAAAAGTTTTGTCTCCATATAAAAACATTGTAATCTGACCTTGAACTACGACGCCATTTAAGTTTTCCACTTTATCTATCGTCTTGCTCACTTGATCAGATACACCATTGTTGAGCATTTGCCTTGCAACACCATTTGCAATATTATGACCATGATGTTTCTGTCCTTCTACGTCCTGGGTCCCATTCATGTCACCGGAAACTGGTAAGTTTGGGTCTACGTTGTCGACGTTTTCTTGAAACTTTGGCGATTCTGGTCCACGTGGGTTGTCTTCCTCCTTTCTTCTAGCACGTCGCATTAGTTGATACAATGCTTGGGAGAAATCTTCTTTTACACTTGGCACGTCCGTGTCACCGTCAATCTAAAAAACAAAAATAAAAATAGAAACATAATGTCTTCTTTTGAATTGTTGAATTGTATTATTTGTCGAATATTAAATTGTTAAACTTACGATCACTAATCGATTATCATTGTCCAATGTTTTCAACATGGGCAACGACATTTCACGAAATAGTTCTAATCTTTTTCTAAAAGCTGATACACTGTCATCTAATCTTCCTTTACCGAGTTGAAGTTTCGAACAATCCAACAATATTAATGGTGGTTCTTGTCCAAACTACAAAAAAATAATATAAACCCCATTACAATTTGATTTAATTTGTTTTGTACAAAAAGATGAACATCTTTTCGTAAATACTTGGAAAAAAAGAAATGTATTTTACTTTGTTCTCAAATTCCTGAACTTGATTCAAATCCCTGGGATATCCATCGATGACTATACCATCAGTATCACGGTTCAAAAGTACTTGTTGTTCGACCAATGGCATTATGACATCTTGAGACACCATTTCACCAGCTACTATTGCTTCACTGACAGTCGGATTTGTTGATGCCAATCCTCTTAACAATCCACCTAGACTAATATGAACCCATCCTGGCATATTTTGAACCGCGTGACTACACAAAACTGCTTTATTACTACCAGGTCCACCTTAGCAAACAAACAATGAAAAATACAATTTGGTCATAAGATTAAATATTAAGAAATGTTCGTTAAAAAATTTGTAAAAATAATAACCTATGACCCATATAAATGCTGGTAAACCTTTTCTAGGTTTAACTGCAGTTTTAGATGCTTTGGTGTCTATTTCAGTTGGTGGTTCGGTCATTTCAACTACAACTACTTGATCTTTTGGCGTTGGTGTTCTAGAAATTGTTTCTTCTCTCCTTTCTACTTTTACCTTTATCAAAATCATTTAAATATTATTTATCATATATATATATTTTTTATTTATTTGTATTATTTATTAACTTACTTCTGCTTCTAACGGTTGAACTATTTTCTTATCTTCCTCGTCTGTTGTTGGTAATCCTAAAATTCTCATAACAGCTTCTCGAAAATCAATAAAAACTTCATTGGGGTTTCGTTCACCGTTTACCTTTAGAATTGGGAACAGATTTTATCAATTTAAAAATATAAAACAAGGTTTAAATAAAGTTTAAAAAGAAAGGAAACATATTTCTCATATTTTTAACAAAAATAACAAATAAAATAATAATTAGAAATAAAATTTAATTTATTTGTGTAGTTTTTAGTAATTTAATTATTAATCTATTATTAAATTTCTTTTAATTTATTTATTAAATTTAATTAGCATGAAATTTAGTTTATTTATTTAGTTTTTGGTAATTTAATTTTTAATTTATTATTAAATTTGGTTAATTTATTTATTAAATGTTTATTATTAAAAATTAATTAATTTATTATTTGATTTAATATTAAATTTATTATTAAATTTTATTTATTTATTTAGTTTTTAAAAATTTAATTTTTAATTTATTATTAAATTTGATTGAACTATTAATTAAATTTAATTAAATAAAAATATATTTATATTTTATATATATATTTATTATTAAAATATTATATATTTATATTTATTAATAAAAAATATAATAAAAATTTAATTTTAGCATTAAATTTAATTTATAAATAATATTTAATAATTAAAATATGATTTATAATATTATAAATTCGTTCGAGATTATATTATACAAAATTATATTTTCTAATCAAGCATATGTAAAAATAATAATACAAATTTAAAATAATTAATAATTAACAATGATTTATCTCACATAAAAAAAAAAGATAAGATAATTATATCATCTAACCTCATAAAGCATGCCACTTTGATCGAAGTATTCCACAACTGGCATAACGTTTCTGTAAAAATTGTGTAATTCCATTCTAGCTAATCCGATAATTACATGACCAAGTTGAGCACCAAAATCGATTTGTCTTTCGAGAACTTCCTGTCTCCATGAGACAAGTATAACACCGTTGACGATTTTTATCTAGAAATTAATTACAACGTTTGATATATTAATCCATATTAGAAACATAATTATGTAATCAAAATGAAAATGATCTTTATAGAAAGAACAATGTATATATATATATATATATATACATATATCTATGAACAATGAATTACATTGTAATACGTATCACGCGATTTTTCACTTTAAATACTTGTTGAACATTTGAAAGTTTAGACAAGTATTGAATTATCACTTAAATATCAATTAACTTACTATACACTAGTCTACTGATTACTAACACATACATTTATATATACACATATACAAGTACCTAACTTGAATATATTATAATGGATTACAATGGGACCATAAGTCAGGTCAATAGGTCAATATGTATGTAAGGAAAGTTACAGAATAAATATTACCATCGTAAGGGTACATACTAAAACGATGATCGTTAAGAACTACTCAATTATTCATATCTTTCTACGTTATTGAATCAAAAAAAAAAATAATAATAAGAAGAAGACAAGAAAAATAGAAGACAGAATAACAAATATAAAAATAACAATTGTGTTATAAACATTTTATAATACCTTTTCAGCATATTCAACTACGTCCCGCATATTTCGCGGATATCCACTGACGAGAAAAACTTTGGCCTCTGGAGACATTTTCATTTCCAACATGAGTACTTCCGATACCGTTTTACTGCTTAGTTGACCGAAATCTTGCATATCTGTGATCAAGAAATGAAAAAACAATTTTTCGAATTATAAATTTAACTCTTTGAATGATATG
The DNA here is from genome assembly GCF_001465965.1 of Polistes dominula. Next base: position 77,516 of record NW_015149030.1, on the reverse strand, counting down.
GGCGCTTATATGCGCCCAGCGATAGCTGTCGGCTTTGACAAAGGGCGCATATATACGTTTATCAATTTTGTTCGACCATCTTTGACTCGAAATTCTTTTTTACTCTTATTTAATCAAAATAGTTAAACATGCCAATTTTCATAGGAAAAATTGTTTCTTTGTAAATTCGATTATTTAAATCAAATTAGGTATAGTAATTTTAGTATTTCTTACTTTAAGTTAGATAATTGTATTAAATATTTAACCCTATAAGTACTGTAGACGCATATATGCGTTTGGTAAAAATTACTAACGTGGTTGTTCGACACATATACTTATTTGTTAATATTAATGTAAAATATATATATAATGTAATATTTATATTAATAAAATTAAATTATATATTCATAAACAAAAACTTTTATTTATTATTAAATATTATTTATTATTAATATGAAATTTATTATTATTTCATTTTCATAATTTTATTTTAAATATAATTTATTATTAAAATTTGGTTAATAATAAATTATTCCGTTCCTACAAAACATTTTAGGTTAAAGTATTAAGCATTCAAAAAGTTAATAAAAATTGAATTAATAAATAATATTCACCGTTTCCAAGTGCATATTGTTGAAGAAGGTCCATCATGTTGATATGAGTTATGCCTTTTCTCTCCTGCATCAGATTATCACAGTGTGTTACCTTACCACTACCTGGACCACCTAATAAACAAATAATTTGATTATTTTTATTTTTTATCAATATTTAACACTTTGAGCGCCACGCGAATTCTGAGGAAAATTCCCGTCAGGCCCCAGGCGTTACTTTGTATTGGAAAAATAGTTGAACGTGTCAGTCACCTGTGACGGACGCGGCCTAAACGGAAAGTCTAGTGTCAGCCATTTATGGCTGACGTGACGTTTAACGTGTTAAAAATAATTTAATGACAATAATAATATAATATATATATATAAATGGTGGTAAACCAACCGAGTACAAAAATGACCGGAACCTTCGGCATTTCGAACTTAAGCGGACCCACATTTTGTTTCGTGAAACGTCCGTCAGGCGGAGTCGCCAACAAACCAGTTTCTCCTCGCCATCTTCCTGTACTTCGAGCATCGGCATCCTCGAACACCTGCGATCCATTTTGTTGGTCTGCAAAATCATCCCCAGTTGAAAATATGATGACCAAATGTATTAATGATTATTAAATAACAAAATAAAAAATATACGATCATTTTTTATTTTTTATTTTTTCTTTAAACTCAAAATTCGTTGAATCATATTTTTCATTAACCTATAAAATAATTTTTGTTGAACTTAACCCTCTATGGGCCTGTGTTACTGTCAAGTAACAAATTCATTTTTCAGCATTTTATTAAGCAATTTTAGTTTTTTTAATGAAATGTCATATACATCTTAATTTTTGAATCTTTTCGAAACAACTAATACCATATTCATGACGGTTGCTAGCATAATTAACATAAAATAACAAAATAAATATTGTGCCAACTGTCTGTAGTAGAAGCAAGCGAAACCTTTTTTTTTCATTGATACTATTTTTGTTTTAATCGCTGTTTATCGAATAAAAAATTATGTATATAGTAGTTCTGAGTTTGAAAATCCATAAAAATTAATTTTTTCGCATTCCAAATATCATTTAAAAAATTTTTTTTCATGATAAAATTCTGTTACTTTGAAGTAACATTGGCCTATAAAGAAATCTTCTGTATATTTAGGATCACGCTTTTTTGTTCTATCGAATGTTGGAAATAGTTGAAGAATTCGTTGCAGCAAACAATTCTTGACCATTTTTATCAGTTTTTTTTGAGGAAAGATTCGAAGATTCTAAAAAGATAAATTTTTACGAAAAAAATAGATAATTTAGACCGGTGGTCAATGCTTAGCTGTTATATAAGCAAAACTGTTCATTGCATTCTGTTGGACCCAGGAATCAATATAACTTAATAACATTTAAAATTAAAATTGTGTGCATCCTGTCTATGTCAGGAGTACAAAAAAATCCGTAAAAAAGGAGGACGTCTTTTTTCCACCAATGTAGATAAAAAATTATAAAGAATATAAAAAGAAGACCAAGTACAATACTTCCATCAAAAAACGTGCGAAAAGATGAAGTATATTTATATTTATTTATGTGTAACGTCAAGTGAAAACTGTTTCGTTGAGTTTTACGCTTAAGTTTTCATACACAGAAGTGCGAATATTATAGGCCGTTGTTACCTGAAAGTCACATAGTAAATATACTGCAATAAAATTGTTTAAACAAAAAATTTTTTTTTCATTTGCATATATATGTTTATAATTGCTGATTCTTCGTTTCCTCAATTTTTTTGTATTGAAAAAAAAATTTGGCCCATAGAGGATTAAAAAATGATTTGGGGCCATAATTATGAAAATTGTATTTGTAAGTCATGTATCTTGTTTTAAGATATTTAAAAAATTATATTTGAACATTAAATGAATTCTAAATAATAGAATTCACAGAATTCATAGAATTCATAGAATTCGCAGAATTTTGAAATTAAAAAACACCATCTAACGGTTAATTTTTGACAATATTATAAAACTTACATTAAATTAATGTGTTTTAATTTTATATATTAATTATATTAATTAGATTAATATTAATAAATAATTAATAATCTAAAATAATTTAGTTTGAAATATTATAACTGATAATCTTATTTTTGTTATTTTGATTTAGGTTAGTTCACTTTCATAATTATGGCTACATATAAAACAATTTTTATATTTTTAACAATATCGTAAAAATTACATTGAATAAATGTGTTTTAATTTTATATATCTCAATTATATTAATTAGATTAATATTAATAAATAATTAATAACTTAAAATAATGTAATTTGAAATAACTGATAAACTCATTATTTTAATTGTAATTTAGGTTAGATCCCTTTCATGATTATAAAACAATTTTTATTTTACTACAATAATTTAKTTTTTTTTTTTTATATATTAACCATTGTAACAACCAACATTTCAATATTATTGTCTTAATTGTCGTTTATATGAGTTTAGAAGAATTATAATTGAAAAATAAAAGTGTCTGTATAATTAAACGATAAATTAACAATTAAATTGATCCAATCGATGAAATATGAAATTTTTTTTTTCTTAATACGTTTCTTCGTTATCATCGATAAATTACGAAAGAATAATGTATAAATTAAATGCATCATATGCGTGAATGATCGATATTAAACATTATATACATATGACGTATTAATACTTCAAGGTAACGTGTATCCTGTTAAAGGTACGTTAGAATGCAAATCGTTATGGTTAAACATTTTCAAGGATATCAAGAATGATAAAAATAAAGAAGAAGAAAAGAAAAATATGATAGAATTAAAATATCTCCATTGACAATACTTATTATACAGTAAGTTACATAAACTTCTTCTTATTATTATTATGATTATTATTATTATTTTACCGTTAAATGCATATAAAATTCTTCAAGTTGCAACTACTACGTTCATTCTGTTTTTAACAAAAGTTTTTGTAACTCGTGTCCTCGTAAAATATTGATAACTACGTAAGTCATATTAAAATTGTATACAAAATTCATATTAACTTGTTTTCATTGGTAAATGAAAAAAAAAAAAAAAACATTCTAGTTAAATTACTGTAAAATAATAATTAAGTTCATTTTTTTCATATTTTAGTACATTTTGTACAAATATCTATGATTTATGTCGTTTCTTTGTATACAAAATAAAAAATTAAAATGAACAATTCTCATAAATACAAACTTAACCTAAAAAATTCTTTCTAAATGATACTCCAAATTTAATGAAACTAATTTTTGGTTATTAAATTGTAAAGAAAAGTTAACAAACTGTAAAGCTTATAAAATAAAGTCTGAAATAATAAAAAAAAGGAATGAATAATCCTTTTTTTTGACAAATGACAATTTGTTTTGTTTGATCACGTTGTCAGTTCATTGTCAATATGAGATCCGTTCGATATGACTTATATTGGTTAATCATGAAAACAATGCAATGCAAAAAATATCATCATAAGTAAGATCACGCGAGCAGACATTCGTTGTTATCGATATCGATATTTTTCATCTTGAATTCCGTTATCGAAAGATCGGTGATTGAATGTGCGATCGGATTCGTCGTGTTAGATGTTATTACCCTTGTGTGTCATATTTTATGTATAATAATAATGATTTACAGTTGTAACATGTGCCTACTACCATCTCAAAGTATAGTTGTGTACTAGTCGTAGATTATTTTTCCTAGAAGTATAGAGGGAAAAAAAAAATAAAATAAAATAAAATTCAATACTACGCTGCGCAACTATTCACAGAGGTTCGACTTGTTTGCATACGATTCGTTTGTTCTTGTTTGTTTATTTATTTTTTTTTTTTTCTAATGTTATCTTTTACCTTTTATCTCAATTTTTATTTTTTGGTTTTTATTTTAATTGGCACACAATATAATTTGATGGAAATTATTTTTTTTTTTTATATGTATGGAAATAAAAATGGTTTTGTATTTATTGCAATTAAGGTTTATTAAATTTTTCTTTTATTTTATTTTTTTATTTGTTATTTTTTTTAATGTAAATGAATAGAAATATCTTTATATTTATTATAATTAGGGTTTATTAAATTTTTATTTTATTTGTCTATTTTTTATTTTTTATTTTTTATTTTTTATTGGTTTACGTTTTATACGATTTTTATTTTTATATCTATTGCAATTAACATTTAATAAATTCTTCTTTTATTTTATCTTATTTAATTTAATTTAATTTAATTTTATTTTATTTTATTTTATTTTATTTTATTTTATTTTATTTTATTTTATTTTATTTTATTTTATTTTTTATTTGTTTACATTAACACGAATAAAAACGTTCTCATATTTGTCCCAATTAACGTTTATTAAATTTTTCTTTTATTTAATTTAATTTTATTTTATTTTTTATTTGTTTCTTTTATAAAAAAAAAAATTTTAAAACACTTTATTTATCTGTGTTAGTATGAAACGTTTTAAGAATTAATCCGTAAATGTCATATAATGGAGAAGCACGTAAGGAAATTGAAATATTTAACGTCATCGTCTTCCTTAATAAATCATGGTTAGAATATTGATTAGTTTTATGTGACTTCGTCTCGTTACTCTTCTTTTCTTTAGGTCGTGTGCGAGTAAACGTATACAAAAAAGAAAAAGAAAAAAGAGAAGAAAAAAAAAAAATAAACTGAAGAACAATTTAGATTGTGATCGGTGATTGATTAATTTTATTTCAAGTACGTTGACTCGATCGTATTAATGAAATTTCTTTTCCTCGATTATTTTATTTCTCTCACTCTCTCACTCTCTCTCTCTCTCTCTCTCTTTCTCTCCCTCTCTCTCTCTTTCTCTATCTCATTCTTTCTACATCTCTATTTTTGTGTATTGAAAAACGTATGTTTTATTAGAAAATATTAAGGGTTATTTTCTTAACGATCGTAACAAGATGTTCTTATTTTCTTTTCTATTACCTTGACACACGTTTAATCGATTTGAATATAATTTTAAACAAATATTAAAAATTAATATTCATTAAATTATTTTTGCATGATAATATAATATAAAAAAATATATACATTATTATAATAATTGGTCGTAAAAGTCAAACTTGATACACGTGTGATCGATTTGAATATAATTTTAAACAAATACAAAAAATTAATATTTACAATAATATTCATTAAATCAAATTAAATATAAAATAAATTAATATTCACAATAATATTTATTAAATTATTTTTGTATGATTATATAATATAAAAAAAAATATATAAATACTATTATAATAATTGGTCGTAAGAGTCAAACTTGACACACGTGTGATCGCACACACACACACAATTTGAATTTAATTTTAAAAAATACAAAAATTTAATAAATATTTACAATAATATTCATGAAATTAAATTAAATATAAAAAAAAAAAGTTAATATTTAAAATAATATTCATTAAATTATTTTTGTATGATAATACAATATAAAAAAAATATATATATTATTATTATAATAATTGATCGTAAGAGTCAAACTTGATACACTTGACTTGTAATCGATTTGAATATAATATAAAAAATTAATAAATTAATATATTCACAATAATATTCATTAAATTGGTTGTAAGAGTCAAATCGTATATCGAAAGGTTTTTATTTCAATTGAATTTTTATTCGGCATAGATATTGTACTTTAGATATGTTTATGTTTACCGATTGTAACACAATGTTTTAATGAGAAGTGTCGTGGAGGGAACTTACTCGGCCAGTTGCAATATTGATTCCTTTAAGGTGACTCATACCTGTGGAACTTTCTCTTCATCGTATAACCGTCTTAGAAAATAAAATGAAGAATGTGTACAATTGTCACGCGATATTGAAAATGATAAGAAATATAATTATTAAAAAATGAATATAATAGATCTCATTTTTAAACGAATTCAAAATTCGACTGATGGATAAGCGTTTGATTTTGAAACAAATAAAAAAATAATTTAAACGAATAAAAAGAGGATATTGGACACAAATCGTTCATTTCGAAGATGATGTTGCAATATCTTTTTTTTATCTCGTTATAATTGTATTAAATGTAACAAATATACGACATTTTGTTTTTTCTAATATATGGTAATGTTAAGTACATGGTGTTAGTTCTCTATTTCTGCATGGTGAATGCTATTAACGCTATAGAAGAAGGGGGTGGGTTTTTTTCAATGTTATTGTTATTTACAAAATTGCAAAAAAATGAATTAATAATCTTTTAATATTGTACAATATTGTGTAATAGTTTGTTATGTTATTTTGTAATTATAATTGAAAAATACAAATTATTTATTATATTGAAATATTTTAAATATTACCAATATTTAATATTAAATATTATATTTATATTTATTATTAAATTTGATAATATTAATTGTAATAAATGAATATTTATTTTATATTATATTAATTTATTATATATTAAATTTAATTAATTAATATTTAATATATTAAATATTAAAATATTTCAAATATCAAAAATATTTTAAAAATTTCAAAATAATTTTAAAATACTATTTATTTATTTATTTAATTTTTCTATATAAATTGCAATAGAAAATATATCAAACTAATCATTTTGATTACCAATCAAATGATTTTCATAATAAAAAAACAAGAAAAATGGAAGTCAGAAATATTCACATTAAGGATATTAAAAAATACATTGTGTGTGTGTGTGTGATATTAAAATGTGTCAAGAATCTTGAAATCGCAGAATACGTAGTAAAATAAAAAAAAAAAATCTATCATCAAATACTAATTTTATTAACATGAGTCGGACGTTGTTGTATCTTTTATTTTCAATGTGCAACTTCCTGTTTCCTGAAAGGGAAATTCCCTTCAGATAAATGAAAATCTGAGTTTGAATTTCTTTTTTATATTGGATCGATAAAAAAAAATAATCGTTTTAAATAATTGATTGTTAAATATGAATACCCTTATATATATATATATATATTCTTGTAGATAATTATTAAGTAAATAACAAAATATATAAATAATATAATAATATATAAAATATATTAAACATTTAAATATTTATATAATATATTTTATTATTAAATTTATTTAAATATATATAAAATATATGAATATATATAAATTAATAATTATTATTATTAAAATTATAAAATATAATATATACTAAATAATAGTATGTATAAATTAATAATAATAATTATAAAAATTATAAAATATAATTTATAATATAATAAATAATATATATAAATATATAAATAAATWAGTAATCAATTTAAATAGCTAATTGTAAATTAGAAATACTTTAGAAAAATATATTTATATATTTATATTATATGTGGATAATTATTAAATATAAATAAAATATATATATATAATAAAAATATAATAAATGTTAATACTAACCAGTGTCCAGGCAGATGCCCATAGTAGGTCGTTCGACTAATCCTTCCACGGCCATTTACTCACATGCTTGCAACACACGCGATCACTCGTCCGTTAATAAACACACCCCCCACTTTCAACACGTGGAGTTTTGTTGAAAATAACCGAGGCACCACGAATTTTCACGAATCTCACCCTGTCCTCGTAAAATAAATAACTAAAGTCATTAGGTTCCTTTAAAAGGAACAATTTATCGATAATACAACCCCCTTTTCAACGCAAACGTTTCATTACTTATACTTCTTCAATTATTATACTTTGTACACTCTTATTTCTTTAATAAAAAAAAAATATATAAAAACAAAACATTCAAATAATTATTATACAAATTACAATAATAATTTAATTCTTTTATTACAAATTATTTAATTAACCGTGAAATTTAATTTTTTCACCAACGAACAAACGTCCGTAAGAGGGTGGTGTTTCTATTTGCCAATTTCTATCAACTTTAGGATCAATTCGACGAATTTTTCTCAAAAAACTTCTCAATGCGTAACTCAATATTAATACCATCAACATGTAATATATTTTCAAACAATGTTCCTTCAAATTCGAAATAAATTCGTCCCAATTTTCTCGATAGATCTTCGTTGTGGATCACCAATTTGTAACCAAATGATTATTTAAAACAATTTCTTTTAATTTGTCAATTTAATTTCTTCTATATAATATTTCTTCATCCCCAATTCAAATGACACAACAATAAAAATATAAATATAATATAAATTAACAAATAAATTAATCAAATAACGATTATCTTCTCCTTGAGAACAAAAAAAAGGAAAATGACTTCAACAGTTTGAGTTTTTTTTATTTTTTACGTCACGTTCACCACTTTATACGCGAATATAGTTGTCAGAAATTGTGTATATGTGTATGTGTATGTGTGTGTGTGTGTGTTTATCCGTGACCCTGAACGTCAGTCGTGTTCTTTAAATGAACCACCACCAAGAGCTCTTGCAAAATGGTTTTAGTTTTGATGTCAATGCGAATCGTTGAAAAGTATTTATTTATTTAAATAATTTATCGTTATCTTGCAGATGTTCTTGTTATACTTGATGATAAGAGGAGAGAATGATCAGGATCAAATTACAACACTTACTAAAGCTTTTTTCACTATGTTCACCGTGACGATACCATAACACGACTTAACACAGGTAACAAATAGGGGTCGTAGCAAGCAACTTTGCGTCGTTGTCATGGAAACCGCGTATGCGCATAAAAGCTTACATCGTATTCATCCCCTATCCCCACTCTTGCATATACATACATACATAGACACGTTGTGCATATGATTCTAACGTTTAATGGTTATAACACTATCATAGTATTTGTATGTATTCCGAGTATATCACCATTCTAAACGTTTATTTTGTCTCACTTGTACCTTTTTTACTCTTTCTCTTTTTCTCTCTATATATATGTATAATTGTGTGTATGTGTGTGTCCATTTCTCAGTATAGTTAAAGCATGCGTACGTGTACAGGTTCAATGTCAAGTTCTACCTGCTGCCGTCATGCGACTATTCTCGAACATAACACACTCTAAGATAGTCTAGAGGTCTATTATACCTGTCTAGGTGTCTTTTAATTGAAGTTTCTAATGAGATCTTATTCTTCAATCATTTTATTTTCTTTTTTTGAATCAATTATTCTTACATGTATGTTTATACAAGTATGTGCATATAATTATGCAAGTGAAGTAAAATGAGTTAAAATCTTAAAAAGGAAATAAATGTTCATATTTACTTTAAATTATAATAATTAAATGTTAAAGGTATTATATAATGTTTAGGATAGTAATGTTTAAATTACTATTTTAATAATTATTATTAAATTTTGTTAATATTTTAGATAAAGTAATTTTTAGGATATTGGCAAAAAATAAACTTGTTAAAAATAGTTCTAGTTATTTTAGTATTAAATAAATAAATAATAAATCTATAAATATAAATAATATAAATAAATAAATATATTTATTTATTATTTATATTATTATTAATTAATTATAATTAATATAAATAATAAATCTTTTAAATATGTTGAAACAAAAAATACAGAATTTTTAGGTTGCTTTTATAATTATAGACACGTATGTATACATATATATATATGCAAAAAACAATGATAATTGTATTATTTAATTAAACTAAAATTAATAAAATTTTTAAATAAATAATTTATAATGTAATTTTATTGTTAATAATAAATAAAATATTCTTTCAAATTGTAATACTTAAGATAGTAATGTTTAACTCTTATTATCTTCATAATTATATAAAATAATATAAAATTATATAAATATTATATTATAAAGATTATATAAATTATATAAATAATATTATAAATATTATATAAATTATATAAAATAATAACTTACTATCTTAATAATTATTATTAAATTTAGTTAATGTTTTAGATGCAGTAATGTTTAAGATATTGTTAAAAAATAAACTTGTTAGATAATTCTTATTATTTTAATATTAAATAAAAATAATTTTTAATATTCAAATGTAATCCTTTAAATATCAAAACCAAAAATACATAATTTTTAGGTTACTTTTATAATTATAGGCACTTATGCATACATATATACAAGAAAACAATGATAACTGTATTATTTAATTAAACAAAAATTAATAAAATTTCTAAATAAATAATTTATAACGCAATTTTTTATTGTTAATGATAAACAAAATGTTTTTCGAAAATAATCGTTTCGTTTTATCCTTTATGTTTCACTTTTGTGAAACAATTTATGTTCCAATATTTTGTTTGTTATACAACCATATTATCTCGTCCCATTTTTTTTCTTTAAGTTCGTATTTAATTTGAATAAATATTATACACTAAGAAGAGGGCCAAGGAAAATTCTTTTCCTTGGATATGGTGGTCGAATAGAAAAAAAAAAAAAGAAATGAAACGATCGAAAGTTAGGGTTTTATGTGGTAACAAAGTCTGTGACTCACATCATCGAAAGATTATATTCCCTGTGTAAAGACAATTTAACCCACTTTATTAAGTTACGGTTTGGAGAAACGATTGTTGAATTTAATATGCCAGTACAGAGAAGCTTACCAGCAAATTAATGTGTCGTATATAATAATTTGAAGGTTAGATATATGGAATTAGAATTGTCCTTGTCGTAGAAAATCTTTTACCATTTTTTAAATTACCTTATTTTAATTTCAACGTATCGATGATTATATAAACTTACATCGATGAAATTTATACGAATCTATAGAACAAACAAAAATGAAGAATAATAAACAATAATTTGCAATATATATATATATATATTTTTTTTTTCAATTTCTGAACGAAAACGTGATCTGTAGTTTGTGTGTCATGATGTTTTTAATAAATTAAACATGACTCATTTAGTTAAACATACGAATCTTATTAATTCATTTGAAATAATAGAATATTCTAACATAACCTATAATATAGAAACAATTTAACAATTAAAATAGATCTGACGATAATCGTTTGAAAATATTAAACGATATGATGTCACACATGTGACTTCGATTATCACATAATATAGTTTTCTACATCGAATAACAAAAAGAGAAAAGGATAAAGACACCCTTTATTAGAACAGATAAAATATTCAATAATGGATAACGTTGCTTGAAACATTTAGCGTTTAGATATCGATTGTTCTTAAGGATATATCGAAAACTTTATGAATATACATATTATATTATATCGTGAATATGATACTATTAAAAAAAAAAAGAAAAGGAAATTTATTTCGTCATAATATGACATCAAACTGAATAATAAAACGTAAATTAATGTAAATTTTAATCGTACGAATTGTTTTTTTGTAAAGGAACAAAATTATTTCCAAAAATTCGTCCACAAATAATCAGAATGGGTGTGTAATAGTCGCCATATTTGTTTCTACTATTCAACGATTTTTCCGATTAATAAAACGTAAATTAAATTTGAATTGAACGAATTATTTTTTGGTCGTAAATTAATGTAAATTTGAATTATATGAATTATTTTTTTGTAAAGGAACAAAATTATTTCCAAAAATACGCCCACAAATAATCAGAATTGGTATATAACAGTCGCCATATTTGTTTCTAACATTCGACGATTCTTCTGATTAATAAAACGTAAATTAATCTAAATTTGAATTGAACGAATTATTTTTTGGTCGTAAATTAATGTAAATTTGAATTATATGAATTATTTTTTTGTAAAGGAACAAAATTATTTCCAAAAATTCGTCCACAAATAATCAGAATTGGTATATAACAGTCGCCATATTTGTTTCTAACATTCAACGACTTTTCCGAATAATAAAATTAATGTAAATTTGAATTATATGAATTGTTTGTTTATAAAAGAACAAAATTATTTCCAAAAATACGCCTACAAATAATCAGAATTGGTATAAAACAGTTGCCACATTTGTTTCTAACATTCGACGATTCTTCTGAATAATAAAACATAAATTCGTCCACAAATAATCAGAATATATAACAGTTGCCATATTTGTTTTTAATATTGAACGATTCTTAAGAAGCTGATGACCTTAATAATGACCCTGATAAATACTAACTTTCTTGTTTCTTAGCTGGTGGATGAGAAACCGATGGCGCTGACAACGATAACCACGTATCGGCAGAATGTTTCTAAGGTTAAATTATTTAAAACTGTAATTCAGTTACAGCTGTCCATTGTCCCATACATCTATGCATAATTCTTAGTTGACGAGCTAAGTTAGTATCAAATGTTTCCAATGACACTGTTTCCTTTTTTTCTTCATTACAGTCGAATTGTTTTTTAGACCCCTCACTCCACCTCCTCCCAAAAAAAGAAAAGAAATGAAAAAAAGGGTAATCAATTTTTTACCAGATATCTTTCATACTTCATTATCAATAATTTGATTCACGTTGTCCAACAAAATCATGATTGTATTAAAAATTGTATAAATTGTTCTTTTTCATACTATTTTTTCTTTAACATGTAGAAATAAAAAATATAACTAGGATTGTTCGTAGTTATGCAATGTGTATATTGTTTGTTAATATTTTTTTTATATTTAAAATTCATTGAATGTTTTGACGTTGCATAACAAAATGTTCAATCGAATAAAAACATTAGATGTTAAATAGAATATATTAGAAAAATATGAACGATTCGTAATGCGTATTAAAGAGTTCACTAGAAATGAAAGTAGAAAAGTTCCCTGATTATATCCAACAAGTACTACGAATTGTTGAAAAGGTCAAAGATGACACAAAAAGGCTATTTACCATGCTCGATGTTATGAAGTATGTAATAATTTTAATAAAAATATTTCGTGGTGTATTTAATAAATCGTTTCATATATAAAAAAAAAAAAAAATACACTAGATACTTTTTTTCCAAATGATATGATATTACTGATTGTTATTTTATTGTTATAAATAAATATAAAAAGAAAAATTGATAACAAATCAGTACTTAAGATATCTTAGCATTTTTTTTTTTTTGAGTTTATACAGTCGGGTATAGAAAAGGTGTTCCATCGTTTAAAAAGAAACATATATGTATAAATAAATAATGAATTAATTGTATTCATAAGATTTTCTTTATTATTTAAATAAAAAAGAAAAAGAAGGAACCTTATTATTTTTTAAATCGAGATGTGATCTTTATTAAAAAAAAAAAAAATAAAATAAAATAAAATAATATAAATTTATACGTTCATTCCTAAGAATAAAAAAAAAAAAAAAGAAATCACAGTTCGATAAAAATAGTTTCTTCATAAAATATTACACACAGTGGAAAAGAGTTCTAACATATTTTCGCCATTTTTCTTTACATCTTTTTTCTCGACATATACATATATATATATTATGTTATATAAATATATATTATGTTAGAGAGAGTAAAATATATTTTACATTTTCTTTGAAAACGTTTTTTTCTTTATCCCACATTTTTGTTGTTGTTGTTGTTGTTTTTTTCGTTTACATAAAAAGATGATAACACAGATGATAAAAAAAATTGAACTTAAATAATAAAAATAAATTACTCAAACGAATGTCATCTGTTGTTGTATGTTGTAAAGTGGATCAACGTTGTTTCTAAAAATAGGAATAAAACAAGTGAAACGATTATTATTACGAATTGTATCATCGTTTCTATTATCATTAGTTATCCAATAAGCTTTTATATGAGCAGTTCCGGATTTGTGTTTGACGAGTAACTTTATATCAAGATTTTGTTTACGCCATTGTATTAATGATATATAATGAAACCTGTAATTACACATATAACATTATTAAATCTAACATATATTCAACACAATAAATGTGAATACATTTATAAGATAAAATATATTAGATTATCCGGAAAGTTCGTGCCGATTTCCGATAGATGGCATTAAAGTTCGTTTGCTAAAAAAAAAAACAACCTGAGAAGTTCTGAACGGAAGAAATTTTGAAGCTACCCTTAAAGATGGAGAAAGATTGTAAAACAGAATGGCACTTAGATATAATTTAATAAATATATACCAACAACAATAACAAAAACTTAAATTGCAAAACATTTCAATCTTTCATCAAAATCGGCACAAACTTTCCGAACAATCCAATATTATTATTCAAACGTACCTTATTGTAATGATCAACCATAAACAAAATGTGATTACCAGCATACAACAAAGTACAGCTAAGCCAATACCTTCCCAAAAACCTAATCGTGCATATGCATTAGCACCAATTCCACACAAATAAGTGGCAACTACACATAATGGCATGAGTACTACTAAACAAATCATATCTCCGGTGATTCCTTGTGGTCCATAAGTGGATGTACTTCTCCACCATTGGAAACAAGACTAAAAAAATGTTTGTTTTTTGTTCAAGATTTTCTATGAAATGAATCATCAATCATATTTATAATGAAATTTTAATGTTAATAATTACTTGACACAATGGTTTTTCCTTTTTCTCAAGAATGAAAGTATACTTGCAAATTTCGCAATGATCTGTGTTCGATGCAGACAACCATTTTTCCAAACAACTAGCATGTATCAAACCTAAACTACCGGTACAATCGCAAGGATCTATTAATTCTTCAATACTGTCATCTATTTGATAACAAAAGAAATATAATAAACAAATATATTATTATTATTATTATTATGATTATGATTATTATTAGTTAGCATTAGGAACTCGAAAGTTCATTGCCACAAATCCCGCCATTGTTCCCGTCCTTAAGCGCAATCCTTCCATTACAAACAAATATATTAGAAAATTCAATTAAAAATTTGTCACAGACGAGATTTAATCTTAAATATAACGATAGATAAATGATCTTTCATATATCAATAACCAATTAAGACGATGAAGATAAGATTACATATTTGAAATTACGAATGATCTCATATTTATATATAAAAAAAAAACTATTAATTGTCTTTAATGTTAACTTTATAAATTTAATATAATTACGTTAAAATAAATGACCGCGAGACACAAATGTGGAAACAAAAAATAAGTAAATAAATAAGAAAAAAATAATAGAAATATAGTACAATACCTTCGTGACAAATTCGACAGTAAATATTCGAATGGCTGTTTCGTTTATCCGATGTCATGATGGATCGGTAGAAAGATGACAATGTTGTTTTCAAAGAAACGATCGTTTTCAGTTGGTCCGTCGCTCCGATGGCGACGGACGATGAATTTATTGTTGTTGATGATGGGTTGCTTCGTTCGGATTCCATCGTATATACGTATATATACACATATATATTAAAACGTTCGTTATCACTTCTATTATCATGAAATTATCGCGGGAAATGGTAACACGTTCAAGACGCAGGATACTACAAAATACTTTTCACATTAGACACGTTTAAAATAGTTGTCCTCTTTTCAAATACTTTCCTTCTTATAAACGTTTAATAACTCTTTAGTTTGATATTATATACACATATTGATATACACACAGTTATACTTTGACATTGACGACAATAGCAGGATGTTTTGTTCCGTTCGAAGGTAAACGATGGGACTTTTAATAATTTTCGAATACCATTTATATCTTTCATACTTACGTGTTATCATTTTATTTTTTCGTTCAAAAGTTATTTTTAAATATATATATATATATATATATATATATATATTTTTTTACTTTTTTTCATTTTTATTCAAATACGAATGTTGTTTTCATTAATAAATTATTTTCTTTCGAAACAAATTTGCGTTAAAACTAAAATTGATTAAATTTGTAATTTAAATTAAATTCAACGCGTGATCTACAATGACAAAATAATTTATTAAAACTAAATCATATGTGAATTTAGTATGAAAAGTGTAGAAAAATAAAATAAAATTAATTAACGACAATAGGAATTTTATTTTCAAAATTATAAAACCCAATAAGCATTGAATACGATGAAAGAATCGGTTCAAATGAAAATTCGTTTGAAATAGTCTCATTTTATTTCAAAATAATAAAATGCATCTTAAAGATTGTTTTATAAAATATTATACAAAATAACAATATATAATTTAATGTTTAATAAATGTCCCTATTACTTTATTTGCATCTGTATATAATAATAATTTATTATGAGATTTTGTTTTTCTTATACATTTGCGAAAACTTACACCATAATTTCTTATAATCATACATTTTGTTCAATTTCAATGATCAATGATCTATTCGTAAGAAAAAGAATTTTTTTTTTATTTTACATGATCTGATTAATTGCTATTTTTAAAACAGACTTTTGATTGTGTAAAAATGGTACTTCAAAATGACTTATTTTTAAATACGTGATTTTTCTAAAGATAATAATATTTTATCCAAAATATCAATTAATCAATTTATCTAATCTAGATAAAATTGCGAACAATGTAGAAATTGTTTAAAACCATAATAGGTTATATGACAATTTCTATAAGAAAAAAAAAAAGATAAAATTGTTAATAATTATAAATAATTAATTAAGAAACATTAACATAAGAAATAATGAATACTTGTATTTATTTACGTTGTATGTGTGGCCAACCTGATCAGAAGAAACGTCAAATATTCCAAACTGTTTTCACGTTTCTGATCAGGTTAACCACACATACCATGTGAAAATAGTTTGTAATAGTATTTAATATTAGTATTAATTTTTTAATCTTTTTATTTATTGACGTTTAATAATTAACGTATTATAATGTTAATAATATTGTTAAAAAATTTGAAAAAGACTTTTTATACCGCGAAAAATACAATGTGTTGCGCATTCTCGCATTTAACATGACGAGCTTTTAAAGAGGTTACCTAACCTCAAAATCGTGCATGCAACTAATGTTCTGTCTGGTGCTTATTATTTTTTATTCTTAATTATTTATCGTTAGACGACGCAACATGAATATTCCTGACATTACTAGTGAGGATGAATTGTTAGATAATGATGACGACAAAGATTTAGATTTTGATATACAAAATTATGAAGATGAGATTAATAATGAAGATTCAGATGAATTTACAGATAATAATGATAATGATAATAATGATGATAATGTA
This sequence comes from Polistes dominula, assembly GCF_001465965.1. The sequence continues at coordinate 59,953 of NW_015149030.1, read as the reverse complement.
AGTAGTTTATAGATACTTAGTAGATATTATTTTTATTTTTATTTACAATTGCATTGATTGCATGATGATTGTGTGTGTGTTTTATTTTTGATTATTAATTAAACATATATGTTATACATATATACATAGAAAGAAGATGATAATGAAGGAGAGGAAAATGAAATGGAGGAGGACAATTATGAAGAAGAAAATGAATACATTGGTCCAGTTTTACCAGATGGACATAGATTTGATAGAAAATTTACTTGCATCAAATATCCAGGAAACGTTGTTAATCCAGACAAAGCTATCAAAACGTTAGGTGGTATCGAATCAATTTCTACGGTATGTATGTTATGAATTGAATATTATTAAAAAGAGATTTCACATTATCTTCTGCATGATAATTTTCTTAATAATTTCTTTCTTTGGTAGGCGGTAGATGCTCCCAACAGACGTCTTGAATTAAGATTTAGACCTGATGATGGATTCACTAAACCAACATGTGGTGATCGACATTCTAAAACTGCATTCTTACTAAGAGTTAGAGTTAAAAAACATAGGATTGACAAAGTACAAGAAAATGCTGAGAAATCTCAAAATGATGCACATATAGAAAGTATGAAAAATATAATGAAAAATATGTCTTTGAGTACTGATAGTTCTAAAAGTAATGTCGACCGAAATGACATTCAAAATAATCAGAAAAACTCTAAGAAAGATAATACTGTAACAGATTTAGTCGAACAAATACAAAACTGTAATTTATCGACAAAGACTGATACCAAAAGTTCTATCAAAAAATCTTCTAGTAAAATTTCTGATACTTCACCTGATGCAAGCAAGAATTTGTTGAAAGAGAAAAAAAACATTGAACCAACTTTTGATCGTAATAAATATGAAGATCTTTCTCAAGATGAACAATATGAACTACCAAAATTAAAAATATTAGGAAGAATCGATACTGAATTTCAATTTAATAGTAAGTATATTAATAAATTTCATCAATTTTTATTTTATATTCATTGAATTTAATTATTACAACTTGTTGTTTATAGATTTGTGTGATTTTCAATATTTAACATTGACAGAAAAGAAAGACAATCCTAAAAAATTGGAATGTATATACGATAAAATATTTCCAACTGGAATTCCATCTTATTCGTGGTTAAAAAATGATGTACCTTTTTTCTTACCACCAGCTGCGTTCAGCAGAATGGACGGTGTACATCAATACGTACCCAAAACTGAAACTAATTCGCTATCAGAAAATGTCATTGGAAAAAATAAAAAACGTAGAGGAGGTTTTGTTAATTTTATTTGTTTCAAGACCCCAGGTGTTCCTACTAAACCACCGCATGGTATTGAGACTGCTATGAAAGTGAAATTTCTACAAAATATGCATATAGATAAAATTCGTCAAATGTTTGAGGAAAGACCAATTTGGTCTAAAAATGCTATATTATATCATACAAAGTTCACTACAGAACATTTAAAAATATTATTACCTTCTGTAGCATATTATTTTATAACAGGCCCATGGAGAATTATGTGGATTCGTTTAGGTTATGATCCTCGGAAGGATATTACAGCTAGAAAATATCAAACCTTAGATTATAGATTGAGAGCTATGCGTAAGAATATTTTCTTTTCTTCTCTTTCATCCATTTGCAGTTACATTATTTACTGTAGAAACTTATGTATATCTTTTATAAATCATATAGGTGGACTGGGTTATACAATAAAATGTAAAAGAAATTATTCAGAGTATACATTACCGTACAAATCTGCTCCAGCAGCTAAACCAAAGACTAGTATACTCACACCGAACTTAACTATGGAACCAGATGAGACAAAAGAAACCGAAATGAATGAAAATATGTATATTTATAGAGAAGGCATGGTTCCTCCTTCAAGGCAAATGTTTTATCAGGTTCATATTATATATTAGATTTATATCTTTTAAAAAAAATAGATATACAATATTGAAATTATTATTTTGTTTTAGTATTGCGATATCCTTGTGGACGAGGTACAAGAAATGTTGGCAAAACTTCCTGATCCTTTACCTGGTACAAGATGTCATGAAAAAAGGGGATGGTTACCAAGTGGTTTTGATACTCAATGTAGAGAAATAATTAATAAACAAATTCGTAATGTTTTAAGAAAACAATTGAACATACCAGAAGATCGTAAGTAATTTTGTTCTTTTAAATCATAGAAAATATGATTTATCAAAAGCATATTCTACGGATATTTGTTTTGTAGATCCTACAACACTTCCAAGAAAACGAAAATGGGGACCTGGTCATAGAATAAATAGGATTAATTGTAAAAAAAAGAAAACAAATGCAAATGTTGAACCATCTACTTCTAAAGCTAATGTAAAAACTTTATCAGAATCGAGCGAAGGAAAAGAAACTGTTATTAATAATGAATAAAGTGAATATTATTTAGATCATTTTTCTTTTATACCAATATTATGTATATATATATTCTTTAAAATGGAATGATTAATAAAAGATTATTATATGAAAAATCGAATAAAAACCTTGTTCCTTTTTTTTCTTTATAAAATAAGAATGAGACACGAAAGGTCAAAACAAAATAAAAGGCGCTTTCTTACTAGACCTACGTTTACGATTTATTCATAAATGTACAGAAACTGTCAGCCAGATATCTATCAATAAATACGTGTACATAATGAATTATTTTTTATCGGAAATATCATAATTACATATTGGACGATGTGGATAAAGTTATAGTTGAACTTCATTGGATAAATGAGAGAAGGAAGGAAAATGTTGCAACGATGAGACACTTTAAACTGAACATTTCTTTGTTTTTTTTTTTTTTATGACAAAATCAAATTCTAAAACGAATATTTCCTTTAAATTAATCAGAATAATTAATGATTATTATGAACAATTCCTACACTTTTGAATAAAAGGAACACAAGGCCAATGAAAAAAAGAAAATGATGAAATAATAAGAACGAATTGTTTCTAGATTAAAATAACTGATATGAAAATATATTCAAATAGTATTTTCCTTGTACCAATTTCATTGAATTAATGCAACATTATCGTGTCTCTATTGCAACGTGTAATAAAAGCAAAGAAGGGGTGGGTGGGTGTTGATGATTCTGATGAGGAAGGACCACCGTCGTGATATCACGTTGGCCTGAGAAATTGTATAAAAGCATCTCACAGACGAATACCACGGTTGGTATTTGCGACATAATTGAGGAGTTCCTCGGAATCTTCGCAAACGAAAGGTTTCTCGTGGTAGCAAGCAACATCATGCCAAGCGATACCATCGTTGTAAACGTTGTTAAGTACGGATAAACAGGACTCGTTGGTACCGTTGATATCGAATTCTGCATTATCAGGTTGCCTAACTTTCTTGTGTCCAGTTTGAGACCAAGGATTGAAACCCCAGCCAGGTGGTATTTGGTTGGTTGGTGCCATTTTCTCACGATTTGCCGACCAGAACCAACCGTACAATGATTTAGGTTCCAAATCGCGTCGGTTTTCGCAACCCTTGAAATCACAAAGACGACCGGATGTCCAAATGTAAGGAACGTCGTCTGAAAAAAGAAATAAGAAAAATAAAAGTAGTTCGAGTAACATAATGGAAACGTATAATTTTGCAATTTTGACAATTGAAATTGTTTTCGTCTTTTTTTCTTTTTTTTTTTTTTTTATTAGTCGAAGAAAGAAATCGTTGTGGATTGTGCGAAAAAAAAGAGATCTGAGACACGAGACACTATACAATACTATTGCATAAAAAGATGAGATCGCAGCCTCAACCCACTTAAAGATTCTTCGCATCACCTTGAAAGATCGACGGTTATACTCTTCTCGTCATTTTTTTCTTTTTTTAATGAGATTCCTTTTGATGATTTAAGATTAGAGAAAAGTATTATACGATACTTGTGTTTGCGTTACGATTCGATTAAATTATTATCGATTTAATATTGAAGATATTTTTATTATTATGAACACTGGTGTATTTAGAAATATTGTTAAGTTAAGAAATGTTTTTAGTTGCCAATCAATAATTAAGTCAGCTTAGTTTCGTTAATCATCAAATACTCGTTGGAGTATAACATGTAACATGTTACGTCGTTAGGTAGTTTCGTTTCGAAATATTCGAGACGTCAAGAATGATGTATCTTGTGAGAATGAAAGTTACGACGGGCGTATAAATCATTTAAGAATTCCCGCGTGTGCTTCGTTATTAACGACATTTTCTTCTTCGGTTGATTCTTAATGCTGTTGTATAGAACTTTCTAAGGTTATCGTGTCACGTCTCCTTATGTTAGTCGTTGAAATTCTTACGTAGTATCTTCTCTCATTGATGATTTTCATAATTTTACATATTTCTTTATTTAAATTTAATACTCATGACTACTTTGTTTACGATTTCTATCTCTCTTTTTATTCTGTGGTATCGATTTTTTTATTTTTTTATTTTTTATCGAAGAATAAAAAGAAAAGAATAACGCGTAAAGACGAATAAAGAAAATTGTCCCAATTGCATTTGAAATTGAAATTGAAATGATGAACGAAGGATAAATGTGATTGATTTAAGTATCATTTTCTAATTATCGATCATATCGATCATTATTTCGTGATTTATTATTATACTCACTCTGTTGTATAAGTCTAAAGATCATATTATTTTCCTCTTGAGTTTCCATAGATACTAAATCCATACAATATTCTCTGCAAATGTTTCTGGCATCCAACCAATCGACTTTTTGATTAGCATGGGCAGGAACATGTCCGCTGTAGAAATAATTGTGACCACGGAAATTGAATTGTTTAGGTCCTGAAAATAACAAAACAATAACAAATTAATCACAATATTTATGATTAAAGAACAAACGAGATAAATTCATTCAAAAATATTTGTCAAACATATTTAGTTCTGTTTAAAATGTAATAAATAATTTGTTTATCGAATGAGCCAATTTTAATGGCGAAATTTATTAATAAATTTTAAAATAAAATTAAAGATATATGATAGTTAATGTTGAATAAATAGAAATACTAAAATATCAAATAAAATATAAAAAATAGAAATACAAAAGTATAAAATAAAATATACAAAAAATATATACAAAAATATATATAAAATACATATATAAATACATAAAAAATAGAAATATAAAAATATAAAAAATATAAAATAAAAGAAAAAAAAACAAATAATAAAATAAAGAAAATTTACTTAAAAGTTTTCTCTTTCTATTTGAATACAAAAAAAAAAAGAAAATATATTTATAAAAAAAAAAAAGATGGAGAAAGAATCACACTTATAACACAGAATCTAAATACACATATAATGTTTCGTAACACGGCGTTAGGTACCACTATTACTACTACTACTATTACTATTACTATTACTATTACTACTACTACTCATAATGGAACACACGTCGTAAATTGTCGATGGGAGAGGCATACCTGCATAAATACCGAGAAAAAGTATAAAACCGTTGACATTTAAAGCGAACGATAATGACGCGACGCCGATTACAAACCCTCTTTCCTAGAGCAACAACGGTGCTCACTCATCATGAAGATGAAGATGAAGATGAAGCTGAAGATGAAGATGAAGAAAATGAACAAAACAACCAAGACAACGAAGCCAACAGTGAAGATGATTATGATGATGATGATGATGATGATAATGATGAAGATGATTACGATGTACGCAAAATCGAATAATCGGCCCACATAAGCATAGATAAATATTTTTCTACGTAGACCATCCACTTGGTCACCTGCAATTTTCTTCAATTGTTCAGCCAATTATCGGAGTTTAAAAGATAGCGTATAACCATACTCGTTCACTTTGGGACACAATGTATGTAAGCAAAAAGGYGTACATTTGTTCTTTTTCTTCTTCTTCATCTTCTTCTTCATCTTCTACTTCATCTTCTTGTGTAATACAATTATCTACGAATTTTTCTACGAGTTTTATGTGAAAGTTGAAGTTGCGTCGTTGTTAAAAAAAAAAAAAAAGAAAAGAAAAGATAAAAGCGAATAAAAGGGGACACAACAACAAAAAAAATAACCTCAAAAGACATTTGTATTCTTGAGTAAAAGTAGGGGTGGGGGAAGAGGAGGAGGAGGAGGAGGAGGAGGAGGAGGTATAGTCAACTTTTGATATTTCGTATAGTTATATAAGAAACTTTTTAATAAACGTTTATATACTTCGATGACGTTATGATGACGAAAATGATTTAGTCTTTGATATCTAATTTCTACACACTTGTATATGTGTGTGTGTGTACATGTATTCTTTTGTAATAAATGTTGATCGAAATATCGATTAAAAGATTCTATGTTAGAAGAGTTATAGATCAAAAATAAAATATATAGGATTGAAATTCCATAGATGTTGCAAATTCATGTTAAATCGTATTATTTTCTTCTCGACATATCGCGGTAGTCGATCGAGACTCACCGGGTTCTTCGTGCACGTGTTCAGCAAGACATTGACCGCGGTTAAACGATTGTAAAAGTTGACGTGTGTCGTGTAATATACAGCAACGTCTTATGCATACTATTGTTTGACAACACGCAAATGCATTAATTCTATCTGTATATATTGTATAAATTCATAAATTAAATGGTTGGAGATATGTGCAATAGTTTGTCAGATTAGATTGATTAGATTTTTTTGTTTGTTTTTGTTGGTAAAATGACTAGACTCTTTGAAATGATCTAACTGTATCGAAGAGAAATCGTACGTAATCTAAAATGACTTAGTAAATTTATGTAACTCGTATAAAAAGAAAAAAAAAGATAGAAAGATAGAAAGAAATTAAGAACAAATAGTGATGGGTTTAATATGAGTCAAAAGATGGATTAAATTAATCAATACAATTACTGTTTATAATTAAAATATATATAATATTTTTTATATTTATATTATATAATTATTTATTTAATATATTAAAAAAATAATATATTAAATAATAATGAATTAAAAAAATATTTAGTAAAATAATATAAAGAGATAAGTTAAATAAGAATGATGATATTTATTTATTGTTACGTCAAAAAATATATTCGATGATACTCGATTTCAAGATAGAAAGTAAAAGAACACAAGCAAGTAGGACCGTGTAAATTCAAATCGACGTTATGGTGGAATGATTGCAGCACACACCTCTCATCGTGTTTCTATACTACCAACAACAACGAATAAATACGAAGAAGAGGATGAAGATGAAAATGAAGAAAAAGAAAAAGAAAAAGAAGAAGAAGATCCGTCCATCAGGTGGTGTATTACGACATAGGACAGAGTCGTGATTCTCTCGATCTCGGTATAAATTTAACGAACCTCCAAGTACTAACAGTGGAACAAGAATTACGACTGTCAAGGCACCTGAAGATGTGTGTTCCCAAGGCGACCAAGAAAGGCACACCTTAAAATTATTTACTTTCTTTTCGTTTTCTCTTTATACCACTTTCTTACTTTCGATTAAATACAAATTTTAAATCGAATAATATGAGTACTGTTTTCTATGTATATATATATATATATATATATATATATCTGTCTCTCTGTCTCTTTCTATGTATGTATGTATGTGTGTGTATGTGTGTAAATTGCAAAAGATTATAAAGATAATACGAATCAAATATTATACGATAAAGATGATGATGATGATGATGATGATGGTAATACGGATTAATATTATTATACTTATTATACGTGATTTTCTTCTATACGTACTTGATTATATAAAAAAAAAAAAAAAATGAAGGAAAACGATTAGAGAAGAAGAAAAAAATGTTTAACTCGATATCTCTCGTGAACATTAGTAATTTAAAATCGTTATATCATCGTTCATTAAATATTTATATACTTTTATTATATTTTACGTCCCGTTTGTCTTCCCTCTGTGTCAAGGAACTCCCATATTTATTACGATAATCGTTTGACTCATGAGTACCGTTGTTAACTGACGATAATTGTGTAATCCCGTATACAAAAGAAACTTTGAGATGTTTATTTTTTTATATCTCTTTTTTTTTATTCTTTTTTTTTGGGGCACTCGAATGTTCACTAATATTTTTGACAAGATTTATTATTGAATTATTGATCACGAATATTCAATTGATTTATTATATATTTCATAATAAAAATCAAACAAAATGTCTTCCTTTTTTAAATTGTCGAATTGTTGTTGAACATTGAGGTTAGGATTTTCAATAAGATTTATTATTGAATTATTAATCACGAATATTCAATTGATTTATTATATATTTCATAATAAAAATCAAA
>NW_015149030.1:32832-51609 GCF_001465965.1 Polistes dominula | reverse complement strand
GAATATTCAATTGATTTATTATATATTTCATAATAAAAATCAAACAAAATGTCTTCCTTTTTAAATTGTGGAATTGTTATTGAACATTGAGGTTCTGATTTTCGATAAGATTTATTATTAAAATATTATTTATGAATATTCAATTGATTTATTATATATTTCATAATAAAAATCAAACGAAATGTCTTCCTTTTTTAAATTGTCGAATTGTTGTTCAACATTGAGGTTAGGATCTTTTTTTTTTTTTAAATCATTTTTTATATTTGACGTAAAGAAAGAGCAAAAAAAGATAATTTACAAATCCGGAACTTGAGTTATTCTATGACAAATTGTTGTTGAACATTGAGGTTATGGTTTTTTTTTTCTTCTTTTTCTTTTTTAAATCATTTTTTAGATTCAACATAAAGGAACAGAACAAAAAATATAATTTACAAATACGTAACTCGAGTTATTCTACGATAAATTGTATGTACCCGTTAATTTTGATAATGATATGCAATCATTATCGATGTATGAGATATTTTATTGATAACAGATCTGTTTTTTTTTCTTTTTTTTGTAAATTCGCGTGCATCATTAAGAATGTATTATAAAGTTAAAAATGAACATTAGAGAGAAAGAAAGAGAGAGAGAGAGAGAGAGAGAGAAAGATCGATATTCTCATTTTTACACGCGATTATGACGTGTGATTTCCATTCGCGTTGGAGAAAGTAGAATTCATTAATTTCGAGACATATATCGATCTCATTTTCGTTTTTTCTTTCTTTCTCTTTCTATCTTGTATATAGTTATTTTCATTTTTAATCGAATTCACTTTTGATATTCGATATCAATATTGTCCATTAAACAAATATATGTATCATTGATTGATAAAATAATCTTATAGGTTAAGTGAGTTCAAAAGTAACACAGAAGCCATTTTTATATCTTAGTCAAATGAATTACTTTCTCAAAAAAACAAAAAAAAAACAAAAATAAATAATTTTCGAAACTTTTCAATAGGCCCATGTAATTTAATAAATTATAAAATAAATAAATAATGTTAATAAATTAATATAAAACATTAACACTTGATTGACGTTCGGTTAAAATATAAAAACATAAAATACTTAATGTGCATTTAATATACAATCTAGAAATGAAAGAAATTGAAAATGTTGGAAAATAGGAAATTTGATAAATAATATTTAAAAAAAACAAAAGAATAAAGAAACCAAATAAAAGGAATTAAAAATAAAATAATATACAAAGAAATAAATCAATAATGATAATAAAAAAAAAAAAATAAATATGTAAAATATCATATAACCTTTAAATGCGAATTTTCTATTCAGAACAATACTAAAAAAAATAATAATAATAATAATAAAAAACAAAATGTAAAATATTATATATATGTTATATATTATTATAAATATGTAATAAAAACATTAAAAAAAAATATATAATAAATAAAAACATAAAAAATAAAACATAATGAATAAAAATATAATATATTTAATAAAGAAGCTAAAAATGAAAGAAATTAATAAAAAAAAAAAATAAGAAATGCCCGATAAATAAAATAAAACAAAAACAACAAAAAGAAAAAAAAGAGAAGAAGAAAGAAATGAAAAAAAGAAAAAAAGAAAAATTGGTTATTCCACGATTCGACTAAGAATCTCGTCATCGACAACCAGGTAAGTCTCACTCATTCGCGATGGTGAAATTTTTCTCTTCCACGCAGGTCAATGGGTCGACACGGCTCGTGAAGTGAATAACGGTTTTTCTTAGCTCTTTACAACTCTTCCTTTCCTCTCTTGGATTACAACGCACGCGATCATATTATAGCCGTTTCGACGATGAAAATCGAAAGTGTAAGTTCCTTCGTTCGTTTATTCGTTCATACGAATGAACAACTCGTTTTAAACTGGCACACTTGACCGCTTTTTACACCAATATCAATACAAAATATTTCAAAATCAATATATTCCCCTTTTAATTATTTAACTTATGTAATTTATTTTCAACGAAACTTCGAACTAACGAAGTTTCTTCTTTATTTTCTTCTTTCTTTTTTTTTTTTTTGTATTTCATTTTTCTCTACAGTTTATAATTAAATTTAATTATAGATTTATCTATGATAAAATGTATGAGAATTGAGATTAAAGATAACGTCAAACTTATATTTTATATATGGCATAAATATATATATATATATATAGATAATTTATTATTAATATACATATATATATACAGAATATGTGTATGCTATTATATATATATATGCATATTATGAGATATTGAAGGATACGTACTGACATTAAAAAAAAGAAACAATTTGATTTTTTGGGGTGAACTTTGTTAAATTTCTTTTTCCAAAGAATTTTAATATATCATTTGTTTATAGTTCAATAGTACATATATAGTTAATAATAATTTGTGTTTTGAATTTTCCGAAAAAGAAAAATATGATGAAATTGTTTAACAAATGTTAACATATTTTTTTTTTATCAACAAGATTATCAAATTTATCTAATCAATGATACGTGTATTTTTTGTAGTATTATTTTTATTTTCTTTTTTCATAAAATTGTTTTGTGTTCATTTATTTATTTATTTATTTATTTATTATTTATTTTTATTATTTATTACAATTATATTTGTGTTTTTTATTTTTTAATTTGTATTCAACGAAGAATTGATTTTTTTTTTCCTTCTATTTTAATTCAATCCAATAAAATAATTACCGTAATTTCCACGGTATTTAATTAACGTGAATGGTACGAAAGAAACCGTGGGAGTGGATATTTTCTCGATAGAGAGGATGATGCCGATCTCTTTATAAATTCCCCTTCACCCTTCCACCCTCCACCAATCGATGAACAAGTTAATGTACTCTATACCTTCTCTCTATCTTATGGTTAGAATGTTTCATCTATCCGTTTAGAATGTCGAGAATTAGATAGAAGAGATAGAAAGAAACATACTTAAATTATGATCAAAATAAAAATAAAAATAAAAAAGAAAAATAAAAATACCTCTAAATATTTAATAATAAATAAATAAAAAAAAATATATATATATATATAATAATAAATATTCAATAAGATAAAAGAGTGATAGAAAAGATAGAAAGAAACATACTACTAAAATTATGATTAAAATAAAAATAAAAAAGAAAAACAAAAATCCTCTAAATAATTAATAATAAATAAATACAAAAAAATATATATACCCTAATTAGGATTATTTATAGTAGTTATTATACATAACCCTTTATTAGGATATATATATATTATATATTATAATAAATATATTATATATTAATATATAATGTAATATTAATATACATTAAAATTATATAAATATATAAATATATTATAAAATTACATTAAAATATTAATATAACATATATAATATATATATTAATAATAAATATATAAATAATAAATATAATATATTATTAAAATTCTTTGTAAAAAGAAATGTACCCCAAAATATCCCTAAAAATCATATTGTTTTATTTTTTTAATGTCAGTACGCATTCTTCCAAATCTCATAATATATATATATATATATATATATATTATAATGACAAAAGAGTTTCTTTAAAACGCCTACTTCTTACGACAGTCTTGTTCTTACAACAGTGACTTCTGAACATTTCACTTCCTGATCATCCTGCACTATACAAGGGAATTTATTATGTAATCGTTTAAACGTTCGACTTTTTAAATCACTCGTTTGGAGAATCATCATCAACATCGAGATGCAATCAACCGTATAGTGTATTCCATTTATACCACGTAAAACAAGTTTAAACTTAAACTTTTTTCATGATTACTTTTCTTTTTTTAAATCCTTATATAGAAATGATGTATTTTACGATAATGGCAATGTTGTTTTTTTTTTTTTTTTTTTTTTTTTACTGTAGTCTATTAATGAAATCATTCGAATTATTGCATTTGAATTATTCAAGACTTGAACAATCGCGAGAATTGCAATAAAATAAAATTTATTTATTTTTTTTTTTTTAATGTTAAACGTCATTGATGAATACCGTTATGTTTGAGGAAAAAAATTTATGAAATAAAAATACAGATGGGGAAAAGACAATATGACGATATGTAATTTTAAAAGGAGGAAAAAATGAAAAATGAAAAAAAAAAAAGAAAAAGAAAATGTGAACGATCGATTATAATCGATTTGAGTAACGTCATCGACAAGAAACCCCCGTTATATCATTAAAATGAATCAGACAAATTGATTATCCCAAGATTCTTTGATAATTAACCATATCCTTTTATTCCATCGAATTAAAATTGAATTTATCTTTATAAATGATTGATCCGTCAAACGTGACAGTTTGACAAACCCGAATAATGTGAAAAAGGAATTTACTTCTTCGTATTTATTATTTAATACATTTCTTATGTCATATAGGAGTATATGTCAAATTAATTCTCATTCGACGTTCATAGTAAATTAGATATAACACGTTGATCAAATATTTATATATTTATATATATATATATATGTATACCTTTCACGTTATCTATATATACTTGTAAATAATTTTTAAGATACATCAATTATGCAGTAGAATAAAAATTATCTAATCGAATAGTTATCGAATACTTTTTAAGAATAAAAAATAAAAAACAAAAAAAAAGAACAAGAAAAGAAGTAAAAAAAATATATAAAAATACATTTAAAAATGATAAAATAAAAATACATTCAAAAAAAAAATAAATATATAAAAAATACATTCAAAAAAAATAAGAAAAATAAAAATACATTTAAAAAAAATAAGAAATATAAAAATACATTAAAAAAAAAAAATAAACAAAATAAAAATACATTCAAAAAAAAAAATACATTTAAAAAATTAAGAAAAATAAAATTACATTCAAAAAAAAAAGAAATACATTCCAAAATAAAATAAGAAAAATAAAAATACATTTCAAAAAAAAAAATAAATAAAAATACATTCAAAGAATTATTGATCGTTTGATAATAAATATTTGTTTTTTTTCTGTTCTTTCTATTTTCTTCTTTTTAAGTCACTGACCGATGCTTGGAAATATTTAAAAAAAAAAAAAAAAAAAGAAAAGAAAAAGAAAGATGGGAAAAAAATAAAAAAGTAAAAAAAAGAAAAACCACGAGTGTGTTGCTTGCATAAGAGTCCTCGACGATCTTGTCTGCTTTCAAAGCATGCGAAAGGCCTCTTTTAACGAGTACGTCAGTACTTTAACCTCGATTTCTTCTTTAAGTCGCTAAAACGATTCCTATCTTGATAATGAGGAATAACCTTCGAAATTTTTATTCTAATTGTTTTTTTATTTATTTTCTATTTCTTTTTTTTTTTTATTTCGTTATTTCTATTTTTTCCATTTATTTACCCCCTACCCCATTTCAAATCAATACAATAATATATATATGTTACTGTTAATTATATATAGTATTAAACTATATTATATAGTTACTATTACTGTTAACTATATAATACTATTAAATTATACTGTATCCTATAAACTGCAAATACTGTATACATATATTTTAAACTATAAAAAAATCAAATTGTATGCTACATATGTATATATAGTACACATCATGATTTGCATGAATGTGTTATTTGCATTAAAAAATACAAATTATAATTATTTATAAAAAATCAACATAATCTGATTGAGAATACTGAGAGTTGAGATCAAATGATAAAAAATAAAATAAAAAGAGGAATTTCTTTTTCTTTCTATATCCGTTCACCGAAATCCAAAATTTTGTAAAAAAAAAAAAATAAAAAAAAAAAAACAGATAAATTTAGTATGCTTATAGAAAAACTTACGGTTAGAACATTTTTGGGGATTAGGAAGAGATAAGAATCTTCCTGGCCTGTTACTGTGTGGTCTAGCTTCATTAATCGCTGGTTCTGCATTGCAGATAGCTGCCAGGACCAATACCAAGGTCAGTGGTAACAGGATCATCTGAAAAATAACAAGATAAATTAAAATAACACGAGTTAGAAGATAGATATAGTGGTATTAGAGAAAGTGAAAAAGAGAGATAAAAAAAAAAAAAAAAGAGGAAAAAAAATAAAGATATAAATATGCGTGACAGGAAGACAAATATTTTCATTAATATACTGAAATCTTTCTAAGAATAATAATAATATTAATAATAATAATAATAATAATAATAATAATAATAATAAATATTTCCAGATAGAGAGAACGTTGTCGTTTGAATTTATATTCTATCTTTACAATTTTATTTTTATTTTTATTTTTATTTTTATTTTATTTTATTTTTATTTTATTTTATTTTATACTTGTCGATAAAATTTTTGCAACGTTCTATTCGCGTATTAAGAATCGTCATAATTAAAATTATATACACACATATGACTCGTAAATATCCTGACAAATATCTTATTGATTTTTAATTGAGTAATTAACACAATCCGAAAAAAAAAAGAAAAACATTTATACAGAATTTTAATATATACACCTCTTCTTGCTTTCTTTTATAACTCCTTAACGATCGGTCGTAGTAAAATAAAATAAAAAATAAATTAAAATAAAAACTAAAAACTATATACATAGATATGTATTATAATAAATTATCAAAAATAAAATAAAATAAAAATGAGAAAGTAAAAAAAAAGTAATCAAATGCAAATGAATGATCTTTAACACTTTGATTTGACACTACTAATATTATTCCAAAAAAAAAAAAAAATACAAAAAAATAAAAAAAAAATTGACAAAAAAACCCAAATTATTATAATGAACTATCAAAAAAAAAAAAATAAAAAAATAAAAAAAATAGGAAAGCAAAAAAAAAAAAATAATCAAATGCAAATGAATTATCTTAACACTTTGGTATGACACTACTAATGTAACTAAAAAAAAAAAAAAAAGAAATAAAAAATTGACAAAAACAACCACACAAAAAAAAAAAACAAAAAAAAAAACAAAAAAGAGAATAACGAATGTTCGTTTCGAAGCTCACCTTGTTTATTTTTTAAGATCCTCTTTTTCTTTTTATAAATTTTTTTTGTTCCTTCTCCTACTACTCCTTCTCTCTCTCTCTCTCTCTCTCTCTTTCTTTAAAAAGTTAAGCCAAGAGGTTGACGGTTAAAGAAACGTAACTGATAGGATGTGGAGAGACGGGCCCCATCGTCGAGGATTATATAGAAACGGTCCCCACCAAGTCCCATAGCTCATCCCACCCTGGATATTGCAAGGACCCAACAGAACACGACGATGTCTGCCTGAATCGATCTTGCTCGTCATTAGAGACCTATTATTAGGGGTTAACCACTTGTACTCACTCGATTTTGTTCATTTTCAAAGGTCAATCGTTTCGTTTCACCCTTTGTCTATCTCTCTCTCTCTTTCTCTCTCTCATTCTCTATCTCTTTTTATCTTTATTTTAAACCTTTTTCATATTTTTTTTTTTATTGTTTTTAACATTCTCTCTTATCGATAAATGATTTCTTTGTACACGCAACTTGACTCGCGTGTAAGATTACATCCTCTTTGTGTAATTTTTTTTATTTTTTATCCGATTTTCTATCACATAAGATAGTGTTTAAAATAACACCTAGAGAGTTTCTTTTATTCTCGTTTAAAGTTAATAATAATAATAATAATAATAATAATAATAATAATAATATATATAAGTGTGTATTTATTTTATATATTTGTTATATATAAAGTTATTTATTGCTTATGATATATAAATTATTATTTTAATTGCCATATCTGTGATATTAATAAATTATATTAATTGAATATAATATATATAATTTAATTAATAATAATTAATATAATATTAATACATACATATATTGAATGTATAAATATATTTATTCTATATATATTATTATAATTGTTATATATATGATATTAATAAATTATATTACTACAATAAAATATATTAAAATAATATTATATAATGTAATATAATATAATATATAATATTAATATATATAATATTTAATATATATACAATATCTATTATAATATAATTACTAATACTATATATGTATATTTATTTTATATATTTATTATATATAAATTTATATATTATTTATAATTTATTTATATTATTATAATTGTCATATAGGTAATTATATAATATATATATATCATAATTATATAATAATATTTATAATATATATATATATATATATATATAATAAATTATATATTAGTAATTAAGTCATTGCTGTTTTTAAAAAGCCATCTATCGACAAAATCCACAATCACTTAGTTGGCAACCCAATAATATATTAAAATAATATAATACAATATAATATAATTAATTATAATTATTAATACATGCATATACTGAATATATAAATAAAACTATAAATAAAAGAACGAAATCCTAGTACACAAAAAAAAGAAAAAGAAAGACATATATTATAATTATATACAAGGTGTCTTATATAAATCTTTCCAATATTTTTCTAAAGACTTGCGGTAAAGTAACCAACAAACATTTTAAACAAAAGTCTATGTATATATTATATGTTAAATATAATTTATGTTATATTATATCATTATATACATTATTGTAAAGGTAAAGAGAGAGAGAAAGACATGTTTTTTTTTATTAATAAGAAAATAATCAATAGTTATTACCAGTATCGTTGTAATATTTAACACACATCTTACATTACATGAGTATTATCCTCTTAACACTTTAAGAATGGAAAGAATGAACTAAGAACTTTCCATTTCTATCCTTTGATATCTATACGAAGGAAAAAATAAAGAAAAGAAAAGAAAAAAAAAAGGAATTTACGTCCATTAACATATCGTCCTGTTTTATGTGCTAAAACACGTTCCTTCCGCGTATTTTTATGATTCTCGAAATAATCGTAAAAAAGATTCGGAGTCGCGTGCGAAATCTCTTCTTTGTATTAATTCAAGTTATAACAAGAAAGAAAGAAAGAAAGAAGTAAAAAAATTCAAATATCCAAGACGAATATGGCAAAGGATCATTTATTTTGATCTATTAAATTACTCTTTTTTTCATGTTTTATTTTAAACATATTATTCTTTTATAATTTCAATTCAATTCTCTCATCACATCAATTGAGATTGAATTGATTTTTCAATAATTATTTAACTCATAACTATTCTTTTGTAATTTCAATTCAATTCTCAACTCATCAGTTGAGATTGAATTGATTTTTCAACAATTATTTAACTCATAACTTATCTTTTTGTCTGTTCATCTTCTTTTCTTCAATTAAAATATGACAAACAAATAATAAATCCTTTATATTAAAAAAAAAAATGATATGAATCATTTTAACAATAATTCAATATTTTTATATATCATTATACAATTATTAATAACAATATTATCATAACTTATGTGTACATTGATTTTTCAACAATTATTTAACTTCAAAACTTCTCTTTTTGTGTTTTTCTTCTTCTTCTTCTTTGTTTTTCAATTGAAATATAAAACAAAAATAATAGATAATTAATAATATAAGAAAATGATAATACAAATTGTTTGAACAATAAATCAATATTTTTATAAATCATTTTACCATTATTAACAACAATATTATCATAACTTATGTGTACATAATACTTCATAGTTACTTTTTTACTAAACTAACCTAAAAAAAAATATAGAAGAATAAAAAGAAGAAGAATTATTTAAACTTCAAAACTTCCCTTTTTTGTATGTTCTTCTTTTTCTTCTTCTTCTTCTTTTTTTCAATTGAAATATAAATAAAATATAGTAGATCCTTTATAAGATGATACAAATCATTTTAACAATAAATCAATATTTTTATCTATTATTTTACAATTATTAACAATAACATTATCATAATTTATGTAGACATAATACTTCATAGATACTTTTTTACTAAACTAACCTAAAAAAAATATAAAAGAAGAAGAAAAAGAAGAAAAAGAAGAAGAAGAAGAAGAAGAAAAAGAAGTAAAAGAAGAAGAAGAAGAAGATCCGTTCTTGTAATTGCTCTCGTGTTGTAACCTATCTCTCTCTCTCTCTCTCTCTCTCTCTCTCTCTCTCTCTCTCTCACACACTTTTCCTCTCTGAATGTTTTTTTATTTTTATTATTATTTATTTTCTCATATTTTCACCATAATCGCTTTGGCACGACACGTGTACGCTCACGTTCATTTAATAAAAATATACAATAGAGTGATTAACACTTGAAGCAATTTAGATATCAATCTTCTTTCTTTCTTTCTTTCTTTATATATATATATATATTTTTGTTCTTTTCTTTTTCTTTTTCTCTTAAGCTAAGTACTTTTCTAACGATTACGATTTATCAACGAAATTTTTGTCTGTTGACTAACTCTCTTTTTCTTTCTTTCTATCTTTTGAAAGATATTATTTGTTATTATCATCGTCAAGAGAAGTGAGCTACCAAATTTCCAAAATGACAATCACGTGTAAGAGTATCCTTCTTTTTCCATGATTGGTACTCTTCTTCTTCTTGTTCGGGTTTCTTCGACGATGACCTTGAAGATGCGCCTTGTTAACTTTCACCATGGCAACGAAGGTGCCGACGAGGAACGAACGGGAATCATCAGCGTCGTAGTCAATGTCATCCACGTTGCAACAACTTGATTAGTATTCTTTTCTAGCATTTTCGAACGAATTCAATTTTTTATTTTTGTCCTTAATTATTCCGAAATAATAAATATAGATGTAGCAGAAGCAAAAGAAGAAAAATAAAAATAAGAAGAAGAAGAAATATAAAAATGAATGAGAGAGAATGAGAGAATGAAAATAAAAATTATGACAAATTTTATATTTAATTTTATATATAATATTTTATTTAAATATTCCTTCTCTCTCTCTCTCTCTTATGGTTGCTAACTATCAAAATCATTACTATAATTAAAAAAAAAAGAGAAAATACAAAAAAATAAATAAAATTCACTTTCATGGATCATCTGACGATGAAAATAACTTTTTGTGAATTATTTCTTCTTTTTTAATTTTTTTTTTTTTTTTTTTGAATTATAGTAATGACTCGTTAATTTCTTTGGATGGTTAGCAACGGATAAGAAGGAATATTTTACGTAGACGATGGTAGTCACATGGTAGTCACAATGGATATCGTTTCACTTCAATACACGGTTTACATATCGATGCAATAACTATCGGTTGGAAGGTTGGTAAGTTCTCGAAACCTGTTACGTGTACTCACGTGATGCATCTCCGTTTACGATAATGCACTAATGCTTACACGTAATATATATACAGGTAAATTGTACATACTCGTGATGTATCCATTAAAATTTGTTTATTCAACGAATTTTTTACTAAATAATTAAATATAAAGACAAAATATTATATATAAAATATCAATGAATTTATTTTAATTATTATTATCATTAATAATATTTAATTGAATTAATTTCATTGATTATTAAAATTTAATTTGATTAAATAGATAAAAACTTTACTAATCAAATTCACAACTGTATAAGTTTTTGAAATATTGCAAAAAAAGATATCATGAATTTTATTCTCAAAAAGGATAAGAAGGGTGAGGATGAATTTTATTTACAAATATGGATGAATTTAATATTATAGTAAATAATAATAATAATAATAATAATTTGTTCGTAATATATTATTCGGCATATGTACGTATTTTAACTGTTACGTTTAAATGTTAATAAAAAAGGAGATAATTAAATGCGATTAATGTGAACAGGATCGAAGTATCAGAGTTTCGATGGAATGCGAAAAGAGAGCGGGTGAACGTAGTTAGAGCAGATGGGATTAGATTGGTGATGATAGGAGGAAAGAGAGAGTTAGTCATAGTTGTTTGAGAGAGTTTCTTTGCAGAAGCGGATGTAAATTGAAATAAGAGCAAAGAATTTGATCAACTAATAAAAGAATGTTTTTGTTTTACCGTATGATCATTAAATTATTCTACATATATATAGTACTCTGCAAATTATATAAATATAATGCACTGATTAACTAGGATGATTCGTTAAAGTATCGAAAATTATTTCATTTTTCAAATTACCTAGGTAATCTAAATAATTTGCAAATTATCTACTAGACACTCGTTAAAGTGAAAATAAAATCTTTGAATGGAACAATTGCAACTTTTCTGTATACTTAAAATTAACATAATGTTATTTATTTGTTTTTCAATATTTAAAAAATTATACATGAATAAAGCATGATATCAACAAGTTGATAGAATTTAATCAATTAAAAAACTGTAATGAAAAGAATCAAACGATTGAAAATATTATTACAACTGTAAAAAATTGACTTTGCAAAAACATATTTACAACAAAATTATGTTTACTTATTTATACAATCTAAAAATTAATGATACCTCGAATTACATAACAATTGGGTTTTTTTACGATCAATTTGTGGTACATTTAAATTTACAGTCACATTATTTGCAACCCTTACCCAGTTTCAAGGAATTATTTTATTACTGTTTGATTTAAAAATTATTTTTACAGCAAGGACATCTTCTTTAACGATACTTCAACGATATAGAAGCTGTTAATGTGTAAATTATATAAATAAAATACATAAAACACACTTTATTCTGCATGTTAACCTAACAAATCAGTTAATCTATAGATTAACTAGGTAATGTGCATATTAACAGTTTACAAACTTTAATAATAACATATACATATGTATATTTATTTATTTTTTGTTTTCTAATGACCATAAATTTGAGATACAAACTATATAACCTTWTATAAAACTTTTATCTCTATCTCTCTTTCTCTCATCGTAATTTCGGTTCATCGACACGGAACAAAATAAAAATCTTTTATTAACTTATGACGTTTCTCTTTCCCGTTTTCCTTCTTCTTCTTCTTCTTCTTTTTCTCATCTTTGTAAATTCCGTCCTTTCTTTTTCTTCATTTCTTTCCTTTTTCTTTCCGTTCAAGCAGAAAAGCAAGAAATAAAAGAAAACTTTCTCGTGTGTTTGTTAACAAGAGGGATATAATAAAATTATGCAACAGAAACTCGAAGAATATCACATAATCACGTGTAAAAGGGGTAGGGGAGGGGGTAGGAGGGTCCATATAGATGATCTTGAATCCCGGTTGACCTCGATATTGTCAAGGTTGTTGTATTATAGAAACACAACGGTGTTTACGAATTCCGTAAGGACAAAAAAATTTTCCTATGTGTATGTTTTTTTTTTCTTATTTTTTTTTTTTAAATTAGATATTGAAGTATTTACCGACCTTGTAATTATCAAGGTTCCTATTATTCTATAAACGTCGTGTTTGTGACACGCACTTGTGATTACGTTAAGAAATAAAATGCTTGTATTTTTTTCCTATTTTTTCTATTTTTTTCTATTTTTTCTATTCTTAGTTTTCTTTTTCTTATTTATTTTTTAAATGAAAATTTTCTGAATCTCCGTTACGGGATGAATAATGATAAATGAATCATTTGCGAGATAAGAATCGTTTCTCTCTTTGAGTAATGTAAATCTATTTGTATGTATTTACATAAAATACACATACACACACGTGTATTTACATTGTACGTATTTTAAAATGATGCACGCGATGCTGAGAAATTACAAAAAAAAAAATAAATAAAATTAAAAAGGATGCAACTTTTAATATTGTTTATTTTCAAAATAATATTATCACGGAACGTGATCTTGTAATTTATTTTTTCTTTTCCTTTTTGGTTGAATTAATCGAAGTTATGATAATGGCGTCGATATTTTCGAGGACGAGAAACATTTTGAATGCTATGGGAAAATTGATGGACCAAAAAATAAAAGTAATTATTAAATGTCACCCACATCTTATGCAAATGTATGTTTATAAATATAAATTTTGGTTAATAATATTATTCCTATAAATTCCATCTTTAAATTAATATTCACGTTTACGTAATTAAAAAAGGATGGTTTTGTTTTCTTTTTTTTTTTTTTTTTTTTTTGATCGACTACGTGGATCAACATAAATGTTGATTATCTTTCAATAATGAATGAATGATATTTAATAAAATGTCAAATTTTACGACAAAATCAGATAATAATT
This sequence comes from Polistes dominula, assembly GCF_001465965.1. Next base: position 37,549 of record NW_015149030.1, on the reverse strand, counting down.
GTCTCTGTCAGTCACGTATAACTGTAAATACATTATTTTTCTTTGGTAGAAGAAGAAATTTTGCACAATGAGTTTTACGTTTTAGTTGTACAACAATGCAAAGTAGATTGCATTTCAAAAGAATCCTGAGAAAATTCGTAATTATTCTCATGAGATGAGAAGAAAGAGATGACTGATTTTCATGAATCCCAAGACGATGAAGAATTTATTTCAACTTTTTCTTTTTCTTTTTCTTCTTTTTTTTATACGAAAAATAAATCTCTTCGTTGAAATATCGATTAAAAGATTTAAAAAAAAAAAAAAAAAACAAGAACAAAAAAACAACCTATATTTAATATATTATATTATATTTCATTAAAATTAATATCTATTATCTTTCAATATTAACATATTTATTCGATGATTACATCAATGAAAAGGTAAGTTCGTAGAACTTGTTTAATTAAAGAAATATATTTTTTTCTCTCTCGAATTGTTCCTATATGAATAATAAATAATAATATAATACTATTAAAAGAAATAAAATAATAATAATAATAATAATAATAATAATAAGATATAACGAAAACGAATGAATGAAAGAAGAAGAAGAAGAAGAAGAAGAAGAAGAAAAAACATACAAAAAAATAAACGTTCAAAAAATACAAAATAAGTAGAGAGTTATTTGTATAATGCGATTAACACTACCATCATCATCACCAACACTATCACCATAGTCCAATATACCAAATCGAATGAAACCTGAAGTATATTTACGCATACACATACGTAATACCTATATACACACATAGGTGTCCCCTGACATATGACACCACGCTATTCTGCAATTAATCTCACCGATTTTATCTTTTAAATCTTGAAACGTGTTGTGTACTTGCCGCGTTAGGTTGGTAATATTGCGGAATCTTGAATTATTGCTACAAAGAAGAGACTGCTGTTGCTGCTGTGATTCTTCGAAAAACCAAAAGAAAAAAAACAAAGTTCGACTTAACGGAAGCGAGAAGATCGAATCCGATTTTGCATTAACAAAATTATGATCGAAGGTAATCCAAAATTATTTAAATCTACAGAATAATAATAATAATAATAATAATAATAAAAATGATGTTGATGATGATAAATATGACATTAATAATAATTCATTAAAAAATATCAAAATTCTCTTATCGATTCTTAATATAATTTTGTTCTCTTCATAATTCTTATAAATATAATAATTTTTATAATTATATATATAACTCATAATATAATAATTCTTTTATTATTATTACGAATGATTGATCATTTATGTGTACAATTATTACTTGCATGTAAGATTTTGAACAGCTTTATGTTCGATGCACGACTTAAAAGTTGGCTGTTCTTAAAATGCCATGTCACAACAATAAACATTGTCTAACATGAGCCATGCGAAAATGTTGTACGTAATACTATTTTTTAAGTTTATAAAGGTTAAAATCACACACGCGCGTTTATTATCTGTTTTTATGTTATATAAAATAAGAACAGATGATAAACTGAAGTGTACTTCAATCATACATATAGAAACACTTACACAACATATATTTTATAAATAAAAAAAAGAACACTTTTATTATCATATAATATTAATAGTTATATACAGTTTAATAAGTAAATAATAATTTTAATTGTCCTTCATCCTTGAAGGTGCACTTGACCAAAAATAATGATACATTTTTTTGTTATTTCTACATCAGTAATGGACTCTATAGCTTTTTTCTGACTGCCATTGTAACATAAAAAATAAAATCAGCTAGATATTTTATATAAGTTTCAAAACAGAACAAAAAACCTGATTAATTTTTTGTTTACTTACCATGAACAGCATCGAATATTTTTCATTTTCCAAATGACAATTTATTCTTTTTCCCCAACCCAGAATAATATCGAGCACCTTCATTACTAATACTCTTTTGTATCATATTAAAAATAATTTTTTGTTTTGAATCTCCACCAATAAGATTACAAAAATTGTGCTTGGAAAAAGATAATAGATAGATAGATAATCATCTCCATTTGCTTCATCGAAGGGTTACAATCCTTTTACATTCCCTTCAATCTCCTCCTTTTCTTCTTTACCCTCATCTCCCGCCTTTGAGCCTCCGTATTCTCCTCCTTCCACCAAACTTTGTCCCTCTCTTCCCTCTCTCCAACTTTCCACCTTTTTCATCCATTCTCCCCCCCCTTCCACTCTCATTTAATATCTCTCTTATCTTTTCCTCTATTCCTCTCCTGTCCTCCTCACTTTCTGATCTGACACATCCTTCTATTACATGCTCCCACGTCTCCCTCTCCCATCCACAGACCCTGCATCGCTGCCTCTCCTCCTCTTCCCAATATCTCCCTTCCCTCATCTCATTCCCTAACCGGAATCTCGCAACCCCTGTTTCTTTCTTATCAACAAGTTCAAATGTTTTTACCTTATTCTAAAAAAATCTGTTTACATCTATTTATATGAAAAATACCTTTATTCTATACTAATGTAAGAAATGTATTTATTCTATTCTAGAAATACTCTCACTTCTTTCTATCATAACAACAGAGGATAACATTTCTTATACTGTTACCTATCAGAAAGACATCTTTGCTAATCCTAGAATATCTAACATATGTATACTTATAAGAAAGTCGTTTATGAGAGTGCTTATAAAATAGAATTAAGAATACAAATATTGGAATCTCTGGCATAGGCGTGTAGTAACAATTTGACCTATCTGTTCTAATTTTGAATTTAACCACCAGATAGCGTATACAAGTGCTAGAGATCCCAAAAGAAAATTCCTTTATGCTCAACCCCCACTACAACCCTTACCAAAAACACAGGCTCTTCCATCGGTAGACCCTGGTGGGTGGATCCTCTTACTATCGGCCAATAAGTTTCATTTATATCCTTCCCTCTCTAAAAGGGTGTAACTAATTKGGATATAAATACGTGAAATATATATATATATAAATTAAGGAAGCGTTTGTCTATTATAAAATCTGTCAGTCAGCATACATTAAACATCTTTAATAAGTGTTCTGTCTTTTATTTATTTGATTAATTTCAGAAAAAGCTATAGAGTCCATTACTGGTGTAGAAATAAAAAAAAATGTATCATTATTTTTGGTCAGCTGCACCTTCAAGGATGAAGGACAATTAAAATTATTATTTACTTATTAAACTGTATATAACTATTAATATTATATGATAATAAAAGTGTTCTTTTTTTTATTTATAAAATATATGTTGTGTAAGTGTTTCTATATGTATGATTGAAGTACACTTCAGTTTATCATCTGTTTTTACTTTTTATAACATAAAAACAGATAATAAACGCGCGTGTGTGATTTTAACCTTTATAAACTTAAAAAATAGTATTGCGTACAACAATACTATTTTTACAACAACAAATTTTAATACAACAATACAACAGGTTCGCATGGCTCATAATGGAAATAATGGTGCGAATTTGAAAACAAGAATCTCGATAACACAGTTTCATTTCGTAGCAACAGTTACGATCTTACGAAAGTTCAATCTTACTTACAATACTCTACTACGTTCTCTACATTTGTCAAAGATATTTTTTTTATATTATTCTCAAATTGTTGACATCACGCTTTATCATTTTTATTCGTTAATTGATATTTAAAAGAAAATTAAATTTAAACGAACACATAAATATATAATATATTATTAGATCTAACAGAAAATTCTGTCCTTTCAAACAAACATTAGTTCAATTTTTCGTCACTAGAGGGTAAGGCCCAATTACTTCAAATGGAATATACAAATTGTCACCATGTTGGCAAGAGTTCAAATGTAATTCAATTAATTAATTGTTCAAATTATGATTAATTTATTATTTTATTTTATTTTATCTTCAAAATGGACAGAATTTTCCGATAAACTTAATTCATTACAGTTTAAACAAAAACTTTCCTCAACTTTTCTAATCAACCCTTATTTTAAATAAATAATAATGGGTAATTCATTATGTTATTCGTCATAGTATAAGAATAAAAGCGTGTAAATGACATCTGCTTTCTCCAAGATATCTACGAACGGGCGAAAGTTAACGACCTGTTTCATGAAACCTAGAGTAAATAAGAGTCAATGAGTTTCAAGTTCTTCCTTCCGTGACGTCTCGAAACGTTTTTTACTTATTTAAATAAAATGAAGAAATAAAGATTAGAAAATTAAAAAAATTAAAAAAAAAGAAGCAAAAAAATGATCGTTAGTTATTAAACGAAACTGACCTTTTTGCATTAACTCACACACAATACAAAACTAGGAACAAATTTAACACTCACCAGTCAAAATGACTGGTTTTTTAAAAAAGACGTTTATATTTATTGATTTATTATTATTTTACAAAAGAACTTCATGTTCTAAGATCTTAAAAACTATATAATAATAATAATAATAATAATAATAATAAATACAATAATGAAGAATATTTGGTATCAAAATATTCTTGATACCAAATCAAATCAAAGACTAACCAGTCAAAATGACTGGTGTGATAGTTCTAGTGTTAAATGGATAACAAAGAGAAAGAAGATATTTTGTTGACAACACTGACATTAGAATTTGAAACCATAATTGTTACGAAATAAAAAAAGAAGAAATAACAAAATCTTTGATATTTTGTCCAATCAAAAAAAAAAAAAAAAAAAAAAGAAGAAGTATAATTATCTACAATATCTAATT
>NW_015149030.1:15534-32816 GCF_001465965.1 Polistes dominula | reverse complement strand
TCAAAGACTAACCAGTCAAAATGACTGGTGTGATAGTTCTAGTGTTAAATGGATAACAAAGAGAAAGAAGATATTTTGTTGACAACACTGACATTCAAAGGGTTAATCATATATATTTTGAATTTGTAAAATAAAATATCAGCCATGATGAAGGTAAACGACAAAAAAAAAAAAAAAGAAACAAAGAAGAAGTATAATTATCTACAATATCTAATTTTAACAAACGCGTATGCAATCCTATCTTTACATGGGTTAGAAACTTGAGATAATCCCATCGAATTTTCTCTTTTCTTTTTTCCATTTTCTTTAAGGTATATAACGAGGGATTAACGATGAGAAAAGGAGATGTTGTTGTTGAGTACCATGAAGATTTAACAGACACGATTCTTCTTACAAGTCCTCCTCTTCGTGCAAAACTTCAATTCCTAAAACGGTTAACTGAAAAAGAAAAAGAAAAAAAAAGTAGAAGGAAAGATTATGAGGAGGAAAAGAGCAAGGATACGATAAAACGTACCCGCCGACCATTCTTTCTTCTATTTCTTTCTCTTTCTTCGGAATTGACGACCTCGAGAAATGGGTCGAAGCGTCATCTCGTATGGTTATTATCCGTGTGGCTTCTTCTTTTTCTTCTTATTCTTCTTATTCTTCTATAAAGATCACAATGAGAGTCTGATGGCTATGAACAAGGACAAAAACACGATTATTATGAAGAAACTCATCCGAATGGATTGAGAGGTGTACATAGAGACATAAATAGTAAATTTGTATTTACCAGTCTTTTGAGAACACTACGAATATATATATAAATGTCTTCTGGTTTTCTTTCTAATTCTAAAATGGATAAGATATTACAATTAAATAAAGAAAAAAAAAAAGAAGAAGAAGAAGTAGACAAGAAAATTAGAATGACTTGAAGTTAGTCGTTGTACAAACGGAATAAAACAAACTTATGAGACTAGTTGTTTACTTAACATTTTGTAAAACGCAATATATATCCAAAATGTTATTGAGAAAATATATATATATATGATTAAAAAATCATTGAGATTTAGCCTTGAACTGATTTTCAAATGATTCCACGTGAAGAGACATTTTAAAATTAACTATAAGGATTATAAGTTTGGTGACCTTTACGATTATGGTTGTTCGTATAATATTCGACAAAATACTAAATTTGATGATCGAATTGGTACCTTTCGTAATAATTATAACGTAACTATTTCTTTTAAAGATGAGCATAAAATAAACATAACGTAAGAAAACTCGATTATGCGTTTCTTCCTTGATGGAGGATACTTGATAAATGGCGTTGTTACGTCAAACGTTACAATATGTAAATGTTATTCTTTTTAAAGAAATCTATTACATTAGAAAGATTTGAAAGATCTTTGACAATCTGTTAAAATCTGTCTAATTTCAAATGTCAATTTCTCTTTTTAATCTCATGAAACAAGTTACATCGACATAATGTCTTAGGACAAACCGATCACCATCTGTAGATATTATTATCATTATCATCATCATCATCATCATCATCATCATCATCATCATCATCATCATTATTTAGAAATGATCGAGATGCCCTTGAGCTACATAGAAGAGTGGTAAAAGTTTTGATCGAAATGGATGTTTCATAGAAAAATTCCATTTTGCGGATAATATTGATTAGAAGATTTATCAATGTCGAAGGAGTATAATATAAATTCGTCCTTGATACAAGTTTAGTAAAAATGTCGAATCAACGTAATACATATTTATGTTAAAGATAACCAATATACTATTTGGAAATATTTTACATGAATTATCGATTACATTGACAAATTTATGTAACTAACGAAATTCTATCGTTTTTGTTTCTTTCGATTAAAGAACGAAATTTGTCACACACAAGACGCGTAAATTTACATATATTTAAATATGGTATCTATAATTATAGTTAGATTTTTGTTGTTCTTCTTTTTTTTTTTTTTATCTATGACAGTCACATATGAAGCAGATTGTAGAATTCTAGGATCTAGAGTGCGAATGCTTCAAGGTTGTTTGGTTCATTGTTGATCCAGGAATGCCATTGTCAAGGGAATCTTCTCGTTACTTTACCGATCTTATCAGTTAAATAATTATGAGGAAGACTTGATCGATCTATTACGGATCAATATGTTGATATATTCCATGGTGCGATATTATATAATCAAATCATCAATAATGTACCGATAATTATCTAATCAAAATCCTAAGAAGATAGAGAGATTTTTTTTTCTACCTGTCGATACATCAATCGTTATTATTATTTAACGATTTATGTAGGAATTATATTTTCATAATAAGATGTGTCTATTATCTCACAAGCGTAAAGTATTAACTAAATATTTGTTATTGCAAATATAAGCAGAAAATAAGAAGAAAAATATTATACAAATAGCTTAGTACAAAACTATGTTAAATAAGCGACATATATATTATTATAGTTTTATAACTCACAAATAAGGTATTATTATTAAAAAGGTTAATCATAAAGAAGATACTTTGCTAACGTATAATTTTTCATTAATTATTTATGATCTAACAGAGAAGTATTGTTAATTATTTCTTATTAAGTATGTATTTTTTTTTCTTTCTTTTTTTCTTTAATAAATATTACAAAACCATAAAAAAAAATGATGAATACAAAATTAGTGAAAGCGTATCGTTAAAATTTTTTTTTTTAAGGATATTTTTGTTATCTTTTGTTTTTTTTTTTTTTTTTTATTCTTTTTATTTTATATATTTTTTGTTTGTTTGTTTTTAATTTTTTGTATCAAACGATTACGTCATATATTTAATTTTGATTTTTAACGTATTCATTTGTAAACGATTAAAAACTGATTATTCATTAAAAAATATTACATTAACACTCTATTTAACACGTATTGAGTATTGTGGTACATGAAGGATCAACTACATTATATTTACATAATTTACAATTATTTAATAATCCTAACCGTTTATTATGTCTAATGGATATAAATATGCGAAGTAATATGACTTGTTTTTTTTTTTTTTAAAGTAAATAATAATAATTTAGTGAATCTATGAAATGTATACATTACATTTGTTTTTTCACCAAAAATCTATCAAAATGTATATGAACCCTTTTTTCGATTATTTAATATCATTATATATAAATGTCATGCTTGATCTACGATGATTGATTAAATATCTCGACATATTCTATCGTTTGCAATAGACAATTCATAGTTTTCATTTATATATATGCTTCACATAAAATGTTTTTATATTTCAATTACAGAATTATTCATAACGCGTCATTTATTTCAATCATTATGCTGTCTATTTGATATAATTCGCATTTCTTACAAATATTGCACAATCACAGCTATTTGTTCTACGTTTTGTCAAATAGTCAAAATTGTCAACAAGTTTACTCATACATTTACTTATATAATCTATGCTCGTAGCTACAAAAGAAATATTATCAATTATGCTATTTTATTATATTTTATTTTATTTTATTTATTTTGTTTGTTTTTTATTCCTCTTGTTTTTGTTTTTCTTTTGATAAAGATATAAGGCTTTTAATCATGACAGTAAAAATAGTATTATACGAATTACAATGTATCAACATTCCATAAAAATTTGTTTATGACACAACTCATTTAATCGTTAATAGGAATTAATCTTATTATATTTACAATGAATAAGAGAGACTAGACCAGATTATAACAAATTTCTTTTCAATAATACGTAATTTATAACACTGCATTTATAAACTTATATTCAAATGCAATACGTTATCTTAATGTATTATTGTAAATATACAAAAAAAATATTTGAGAGACGGAGAATAAAAAACTAGAATACATTTAGCAGCACTTAGTCGATATAATGTCATTATCATTTTATGTAATATTATTTCTGTTGTAATAACACGTAGACGAGACATTGCAATCAATTGATTGAACAACTTTACCAAAGAAGAATATTTTCTTTTGACAGAAGAAAAAAAAGAAATACTAAAGAAAATTTATATTGAAAATACGTTTTGTAAATAATAAAAAAAAAATGTTTTTCCAAATATCACAGTGTATAATTATAACGTTAACATTTATTTAAAATAATGGAACATAATGAAATTCAAAAACCTGGAATGCTTTAAAGAATTTGGTTAATTCAAACGCAAAAATACATACGCATATATATATAAAATAAAATAAAAAAAAGAAATCAAAATTACAATCTAGAATAAAAATGTTTTAAAAAAAAATGCAATAAATTACTTTTTCTTTATGCACGTGTTTTATATGCACTGTTGCATGTAATATCTACAAATACAAGCTTATACACGATACCAAATTCAATACAAAGTCAAAACGTAAAGCATTCATTAAAAACCAATTTTCTTTGGCTATTTCGGGTTATTTTTATTTAAATAATTATAATATCGTAATATTGTACAGTATGAGTTAGAGTAGAATGTGAATTTTTAACGCGTAAATTTTACTTAGATCATACGTTGCCCACTCGTTGGAGCATATTGTGGTTGTTGATGGTTAATCGAAGGTCCTGTCGATCCCGGTGGACCATATTGAGCTGGCACAGGACCAGTTTGAGGCGGAAATCTGCTACATAAGGTTGTACACCATTGATTTATTCCTTATAATTGAAAACTTTGATGGTATTTCGTCTTTGTAGTCAATAACACATGTTTCAAAAATATCATTTTCAAGTTTTAATAAATCGTTGAATAAATATTTCATTCATTATGCTTTTTCATATGAAATTATACAAAAAGTTTTGTTAAAAAATTATATTTATAATGTAATAGGATAAACATACCCTTGTTGTTGATAGGAGTGTGTTTGTTCAGGCACTGGTGGACCTTGTGGATGTCCTGTCGGAGGCTGAGGACCAGGCTGTATACGAAAATGTGGTGGTAATGCCATATTTGGTATATTAGGAGGCCCCATATATTCATGTGGACCTGGAGGTCCACCTGTATTTGAGAAAGGTACCTGATGTGGTGTTGGCATTCCATTATACATCTAAAAGTAAAGATATATAAGTATTATGACTTCAATTACATAACCAAAATATTTCCTTCAAAATAAATCTTACATGCGGTGATGGTGGTGGTGGTCCCTGATTAGGAAATGGATAAGAGATATGTGACATTTTAGGCATAGTGTAATTAGATTGTGCTGGAGGTGGGGACTCCCGCATTAACGTATGATACATATTTAAAGCTTCAACCAAATCAGAACTCAATTGAGTGAGTTGAGCGTGCCGTCTATCAACTTTTTCTAAAGCTGCATCAATCAATGGACCCATTGCAGTAACTTGTTCTGTAAAATAATGCATTATGCAAATATTAATATCAATATTAGTTAATTATAATCATTGTTTATTGTATTATATAATATTATTTATTATACCTTCTAAATCAAGCATTTCTTGAGGGTCAGACGAGCTATCACACTGTGGATCAGCTTCGTGTAATAAATGTAAAAGTCTATCCATCTTTTTTTCATCTATTTCTACTTCTATTACTTCCGGCTCTCTCTTTACCGTTTTTACTTCTACTTCTTCCGCAAACTGAACTAATTTTTTATTACTATGTTCTAATTCTACAAAAATATGTATATTAGTTTTATTGCATTTGATGTAATGACAAAAATATATACTTTTGTTAATGTTATATATTTACTCGTAAACTGTTCAGGTTCCACTGATAAATCCGCAGTTACAAAATTAGAAGGAAAAAGACCTTCTCCTCTATGATTACTACCTTTCCACCAATTTTGATCAGAATCATCCAAAATATTTACTGAAATTTAATTAATAGTAAATATTTCTTATGATAAATCTTTATCAAATAATAATAATAATAAAAAAAAACAATTTAAAATTAAAAGTATCAATTTTAATTTTAACATACTTATTTCTCCAGCTAAGAATGTTAATTCATTATCTTCAGCAGCCTCAAAATCATAAAGAGCTCGCACCTTCCTGCCTTCCGAGGTACTCGAACTACTAAGCGCAGAACTTACACTTGGATATAAACTAGTATTTTTTTTTGACGCTGGTGAACCATGAGAAGAACTTGTTTGAGGTTTATTTTCTTTCAGCGAAAGCTCAATAGCTATTTACCAATATGAAAATTAGTTATTTCATTTAGATAATTATTTAAATTCTCATTTATTTGCCAAATGATTACCCTTCGCTAGATCTTCTTCCTCTTGAGAATTTGTTACTACATTTGGGTCCTTACTTAATATATTGGAACGTTTAGGCTAAAAATGTTCATAAGTAATATCTAAAAGATTCATTATTTATAAATATATGTTAATAAATAGATAATTAAAACTTACTGTTTCAGACAAACTCGAAAAATCAAGTCCTTCGTTACGAAGTTTATTGTATAAACTTGGAATCAAATTAAGTTGAGGATCCGTTTTAAAATCACCTTCGGCCCATTTCTTCAAAAGTATCTTAATTTTTTCCGCTATCTTGGGTTGAGGATGATTAATCATTTTCTTCAAATCATTTTCAAAATCTCTCGATGCTATTTCCAAATGGAAAGTTTTACCGCAATTGTTGGAGCATGCATCCAATAACTAAAATGTAATGGTATAATTAAAACAATGATTTCAATATTATTGTATATTAAAGAAAGAAGTGATAAAATACTAACTGTAATGGCTTGTATAACAATATGTGGATCTTGTGAATTTAATCTTTTAACAATAGAACGTAAACAGTCCTTAGCGTTTTGCGTAGAATTACCAACTCGATCACAGATCTCCATTATCTTAACCCAATCTTCTGATGTATTTTTTTCATTTGTTGCTTTCTCTGCAACAGAGACAAATATATAAAAGAATATGTTCAAACAATAGAATCAATTTTTATAATATTATCATGAAAAGAGTAAATGAAACATATTGAAAAGAATAAGAAACAAAAGAATAAGCATAAAAAATAATATTTTAAATAAAACATCATATCTCTGTGTAAAGTATGAAATTATATTAATTTAAACAAAATGAAATATTTTGACATACACCAAGGCGTATCTTAATCAGAGTAAAAAAATAGATTGCGATAAAAGGCAGGTCATAAAGTAATCGTTGTAGAAAACGTATGAGCTTTTGAAGTCTCGATTAGAGGTCAAACGTCAACAACCGCTTAATGCCTGCATTAAAGAATATTACTTTTTTTTTTAATCATTTTTAATCATTTTTAATCATTTTAAAAAAAAAATCTTATCTTCGATAGGATATGTAATAAAATTGTTTTTGGAAAAATTTATAATAAAAAACAGACATACATTTTTAATCAATGAATCTGTCTTACTCATTGTGGTTGGTTTGATCATAAACGAATTAAGGCTAGGCTAGAACTATGTTTGTTAAACTCACCAACGTCAGCATCGAAAGGCGACGAATTCGGGAAAAGGCCCATTTCTTTTATTTTTTTTATTTATTTATTTTTTTTTTTATTAATTCTCGTAGAATTTTTATCAACTGTATTTAATTGTAAAATATACGTCAGATAAACGCCGTCATGTAATCTCTCTTCTTCGTTTGACGTTATACATTCAGCTGATATTTACTTACAAACACGACACTACGAATGACTAATAACATTCTAATCTACGATCGAGTGCCATTTTACTTTCGAGCTGTTAAGTAAGCTCGATACTATCGAACACAAATGTCGATCTTATGTGTACACGTATAACCACGATATCTGTCTGTTACGCCGAAATATTCATATCGACATTTTAATGATCTATTTTCACGTTATTTTACTTGATATTTCAAACGAATGTAAAAGAATTACTTTTGGAATGTGTCTTTATTAATTTAAAAGTTTCTTCGAGTATGGCTTTTCTGAACTGTGACGAAAAGAAAAGGTTTCCGAAAAGATATATGACTATCTAGAAAAAGAAAGAGAATCAAGCTAATCGAGTTTCGATATATCGCAACATCAAATGGCGTTCCTGTAGCTGCTGACATCTGGCGGTAAATTTGATCGTTCAAAACTGTACGAAAATTATTCGATGTATTACTCACTCTCACGAGGTTTCAAAATCGAATTATCTCGAGTTCTTAAATATTATAAGCTTCTAATAGAATCGATTTTATGAATGTAAAAGATACATTTAATTTTACACGATTAATTTCATTGTTTTCATTCAAAGTTAATGTATAGCATTTGAACAATTCATTCGAGTTATTTCAATACAAATATTTTCCATTAAACATCTCATATCTTTTTCATATCTTTTTCAATTTTAATCGCACATATATTTCTTAAACTAATTATACAGATAAATAGAGATATTATAAATGAGGATTTTTGGAAAAATTATGCTTTGTTGTTAGTATTTACACAAAGATATGTAAGATGGCGTTTGTAGGTCTGAAAAGATTATTACAAATGGCGGAATACTTTTGAAACATGTAATCAAATATACCGAATTATTTTTACATCTATAAAGTTATTATCATTACTTATCATACATTTTTTATGTATAATGCATTCTAAAAAAAATACTACACAATATTTTTATATAATGACACTTTTTATTCTGAAAAAAAAGAGAAGTGATCTTCGAAGGGCAAAAAAAAAATGAAGCAATCAAACCCCTAGATAATCAGAATTATTTTCTCAACTGTAAAATTATTTTCGTGGTGTTCACGAACCGCGCGAAAATAATTGGAAAGTCCCGCGCTTTTGTGCATCGCATTATTATCGCGATGCAACGTAGCCACGATGACTACTGACACGTCGGCAAATTATCTGACGATTACACCGAGAAAATTCGCAGGGAGTTGGACGCGAAACTCAGATATTAGAACGCTCGTGTTTCCAACTAAATTATTACCTTTAGAATTATTACTCACTTACGTAATCGGCTCATTGACATTCATTGTTTCAGACTTCTTTTGTTTTGTTTTTTTATTGTTTATATTTTTAAATCTTTCATTATCAATAAGAGATGACAAAAAAAATAATAATAATAATATTTTTCCTCATTGACACAGTGACACAATGCTATTACAATAATAATGTAAATTTTTGATCAATGATTCACGGGTAAACAGAGCGACCAAATAAAATTAACTAAATTGATAATTAAAAGTTACTTTTACGTCTTATAAGTCGTCAGCTCGTTAAAATCAACTTCCGCCCTCTTTCATCCAAGTGAAACGCTTTTTTAACGAGATCCGTATTCGAGATGAAAGCCATTTTTCCCATACATACTATCCGTATACAATACTTTTCGCATCAGAAAAGATGTTTCGATTCTGATAGGCATCCTGAAATTGTGCTCGCTTGCATAATAAACTTTTCTCAATTCTTTCATCATTTTCCTATCAGACAGATAATAACAAAAAAAAAAAAAAGTATCTCGTAGTCATAAGATTGCTACGATTACTTTACTTATTACCTGGCTTCTTTACTATTTGTTTTTTTTTTCCTTTTATTCCTATACATAATATTAACGAACTTGTACTTTAGAAAGGATGTATTCTTGGAACGAATGTATACCTTCACCAGAGGAAAGGACTCTACATTAGAAATTACGAGAAGTTCGTGACGAAATAATATCTACTGAAGTATATCTATATATATATATATATATATATATATATATATATATATATATAGAAAGAAATATATTGTCTTCATTATACCGTAAGACGTAGAAAAGAAAGAGAGACAGACGTTTATATTATTCTTTAGATGGAATTCTTCGACTCCTCGGAAATTGCGTATCTCAAAGAAAGTAATAGCGGTCCCACCGTGCGAAGAAAGAAAGTAGATTGTACACGCCAGTAGTAAATATCGCATGAGAAAGAACTTCTATTCTTTTAAAATGATAGTAAGTTGATGGTAAACTTCGCACGTCTTCCTCACATATGAAAAAAAAAAAACTTAGAATAAAATCGAACAGTAGGGTAGAGTATAACATTTAATTATAATAGTATAATTATATTAAAAGTAGAAGCACATTATTAATAATAATTTATTTGAATTAAATTATGATCGATAATGCAAACATATAATTTGTATTCTTCTTATAGTGGGAACCCTTTCCTATGAGAATTAATCAAAATCCCTTCTCCTGAGGCAAATGGTGCCTCGAGTTTCGCTTGAAACTTGTTTTCATCGTATGATTGGAGAGACAGAGGAGAAAGGATGATGACCGGACCCATTTTCGAAGCCTGAGGCTAACATCACAAAAAGGAGGACTTGAGGATAATCAAAAAGTGTCGATTCGAAAGAAAAAGTACATTTTAACATTTGACAAGCTGTTGATTAAATCGAATTTTAATTTCTATAATATGATCGATCTATTTCGAAATAAAAATAATTTCAGATAAATGGACGATTGTATTTATTGTTATCGAAGATCTTATTTAAGAAACGATTTAACAAGAGTCATAAAAAAAGACCATAAATCCATTCGATAATGGGTAAAAGGATATTGACTTTTGACGATAGGAAAAAACAAGAAAAACATTTCTTCTATTCGATTCTTTTCTCTTCTATCCACAAAGTGAGCGTTTTTCTTGGCAAGTAAGATTGTTCAGCGAGGCACTTCGCCGGTGAATGGAATCTAACGTCCGATACTTTCGCAGGCATCCAGCTCTGTATGCTTTCGTTTTGCACTTCTTAACCGGAAGTCTCGAGGCCGGTGTAACCGAACATTTTCAACGATCCTTGCTTGATGTAATTCGTAATTTAATACTGTTATTAAACATTTCGACATTTTTCTTATCTGATAATAAAAAAGACAACAAACTCTTCAGATGTGGGAAGATAATTTGATAGTCTCAATAATTTTATATTTAATTAATATATTACGTTTGCGTAATATAATTAAAAAGAAAAGAAAAGAAAAGAAAAATACTTTCAATTTATATCGATAAAAAGAAATAATATACGTAAGATAGAAAGTGGTTAAATTCTATTCGTAGATCGGAACGATCGAGTTGAATGAAAAAAAGAAAAAAAAAAAAGAATTAAATGGATTCGTTTTACTTAATATTATAAATATTATAAATAATAGCATGAATAAAAAAAAAAATTGTACGTTAGACAAATTGGATTTTGTAATCTATTTTATGCATCTCATTGTAAGTGAATCATTTTTATGGTTCATCGAACGACAACCTCGGTTGTCTAGCATCTCATGCTTGATTAACGTTGCAAATTTATGAAATCGTTTGTTCTTTTTTTTTTTTTTGCATATCAAACTCCTCTACACAATTATATTATTTTTCAATATGAATTATTATCATTTCTTTTAATCCATGTCGATATACAAGCAACTGATCTACAAAGATGTGGCAATCAAATATCCATGACCCATAAGTGTGCACGCAACTTCAATTTTATTATACGCTCCTTGATTCGCAGATACCACCATATACTACATACATATCTTTGAAAAGTATTTATGAAGAACCAGCATCCTTCGTAAGTAAGAAGAAAATATACGTAACGAAGAAGTGGGTTCCTTGGTAAACGTTCACCATTCTACCTGGCCGTCGTCTCCCACCTGGTCGACCTGAAGAACTCTTTCCTTCTCAGAGAAGTAAAACTCTCGGACGTTTTCCGATCTCTAACAGTTCTGAACTCGTCTTCGTCGATGTGCCAAATTATTAACCGAGCTTCACCGTTCTGCTCTTAAAATAGAGCCCCAAAATAAAACCGTGTGTTGCGAATTAATTAAAGACATTTTTGTTTTTGTCTTTTTATGAGATAAACAATAAAATAAAATAAAAAAAAAAAAAAAAAAAAAAAAAAAACAAGAAAATTAATATACACTTCACGAATTAATTTAATATTCATTTATTTATTTTTTTATTTTTATTAATACGATAACATGATATAATTTTTCTTTATTTTTCTTTTTCTTTAAGCTCTAAGAAAAAGTGTGTTTTTTTTTTCTTTTGAATAAACAATCGTTTCTTCATCGATTAGCAGAAGTTCGAAGGTTAATAATTCAATTGATTAAAGAACAAATTAAAGTGGAACTACTTAACGTTTTTGTAAATTTAAAGTTTCACGAAAAACAAACAGAATTGGAATAGTGAATTTCATTCTTTCATATCATCTAGTGTGATTTTTCAAACAATCGATTGATAATTAATATTTCGTGATGAAGAGAACAAATCTATTGTGTATTTTGTGGACCCTATTTGTAATTCGATTAAACATCTTCGTTAATGCTGAAGCCGATCCAGCGATTTTACCTGGTGCCGATTTTGGTCATCTTCAACAGGTACAAGTTCAAATATTGTATGATAAATAACGATATATTGTTAAATATTATTCGCAGTTCACACCAAACGTATTTTAAAGGGCTCTTAATTATGATTGTTCTAATTGTCAACTTAGAAAGTTAAAAGGAAAGGCAATATAATGATGGACACTTTTATCCTTTGATATCGTTTATGGTACGATTCAGTTGCCCTAAAAGAATTACGGTAGAACAATTTGTACCATTGTTTTCTGATAATTATACCTATAGGTACACTTGTATTACAATCACTGAACCATAAAACATAATTATATGGTAGACCATTCAAATTAATGCTAGTAAATTATTAACAAACTACATTAGTTATTCCGATTATTACTTTGATATTTTTTCCCCGAAGTAAGAAACATTTTTTCACATATCACATGATTAATAGACCATGTTTCCTCGATTTAAAAAAAAAAAAAAAAACTGAAACATTTCCTTTATTAGTTTTTTAATACTGTATTTAAAAAATATAAATATGATTGATCAAAAGTTTGTCATCAATATACTTTTATGTTAATAATGTTAGCATAGTGTTAACATAGTGTCAAAGAGAAATCTAGCAATTACAAGGAGATGCTGTGAAGTAGGAAATATGTACAGATATTGAGAAAGGCAAAGATAAATATAGTAAATAAGATAAAAAGAGAAAGAGAGAGAAAGATTTCAAGTAGAAAGGGATCAAAAGTTACTCGTTTAGTGGGTGAACAACACAGCTTCGGGCTACTTTCGTATGTTACTTTAATTTTATTTCATTGCGTCGTTGATCGCAATACTTACTTCCCGTTATTATCCACATCATAATATAACCATATAATGTATAATTAAAAATGCAAAATGAATGAAAGATCATTAATTGATTTATTAAATTAAATATTTTAAATTTAATAAGTCAATATTAATCTTGCGTAAATTAAACTTTTATATATTATTTCTAAATAAATTGATAATTATTAATTAAGAATAATTGATTATTTAAAATTCTGAATTCTATGAAGTTTAGATTTCATTTTGTATTATAACAATCTTACTCACTTATAATAAGTATTACAATTATTCTAGTTTCGAAACGTAGCATAATTTGACATAATATCTAAATCGGGTACACAATACATACATGGATTACAATTTCCTTTCACTCTCGTATTTAGAAAAAAAAAAAAAGAAAGAAAGAAAAGAAAAAAATATATATATCTATGAGTTAACGTGTTCAATGAGAAAAGTATTCCGTGTTAGTCAACGGAAGTATCGAGACCATCCAATCGATACAACTTCCGCTCTTCTCTTTTCTTCCTAGATGTTTAAACAAAAGTACACGTTGTATCATTTATTATTCATAACAAATGCTTTCCTATATAAAGTTATCAATGATAATTTTGTACAAATATTTAATATTCATTTATTCTTAATGTTACGAATATCTTACATCATTTACAAGTTTTGCAGAGATCATTACATCGATACGGAATAACTTTTCTCTTTTTTCTTTCTATTTTTTATTTTACATTAAATAACATCATTTAGGAAGAAATCGAAGGAAACGGTTAACGAAGCCTACTTACGTTAAATCACGCATACCTATATCAGGATCTTCAAGTAAAAGCGAAGACGGCTTTCATTTTTCTTAGAACTTGTTTAAATTTGTTACCGTAAGATTAAACTATGATAAGTGAAAAATAAAAATGGTATTATATGTAATAAATTATTCGCGCAATGAAGGAGTCATTTTTTAAAAAAGATAAAAAGAAGTGAAGTAAGAAATATTAATTTCAGTAGTAACAGTAAGTGAATCATTGCAAGTAGTACTACCACGTATTTGATCGACCTTAATTATGTGAGTTGTTGGTTGGGATACTTTAATACCGTTTCGTAATAAAACATACGGTATGCATTAGAAATCGTCTTCTTCATTATTCGCCATATAGAGTTCAAATGAAAACGTGGAAACTAACTTTTCTCGTGTTGTTTGTTTTTTCTTCTTTTCTTCTTTTCTTCTTTTCTTCTTTTTCTTTTTTCTTTTTACCATTTAACGTTCTAGGTTCCTTTTTATTTGCTTTGTATCTACCATTAAGGATTTTATTACTTCATTCAGAGCGTATCCGGAATAAAATTAGAATTTAGAAAATTCTATATCATCCTTGAGTCTCTACCTCGTTTAAATTATAAATTAAATCTCAATGTGCTAGATAAATGCTAATGTTTAAACTAATTAACCAATTAGATCATTTCTATCTATCTCTATCTTTTGCTTTTTTTTATTTTTCTCTTAAATTTTACGAAATTAAATTTGAAAGAAGAAAAAGTGCGTTAGGTTAAAAGAGACAAGCGATAATAAAACAACTGACTTTCTAAATTGTCCTCAAAAATCTAAGTAGAAAGTTACTTATAAAAGTTTTCTAGGAATTATTATATGCAAAATAGCCATATGTGATTTAGATTTTTTATAAACAAAAAAATAAACAAAAATTTCAATAAACAATCTGCTTGATTTCCATGTATTTCTGCGATAAAAGTGAAACTGGTAACATCACGTGTGAAAATAATCAATTGATACATATATACAGTTAGTATCCGTTAAAAATCTTATATAAATATAAATAATTGTTAATTAATCGAAAAGAATGTGTAATATTACCAGAAAACACCAAGTATATGATCGGAGTACCGTCCTCTTCGAAATTCACTTTCAGACTGGCACGTTGTCATCTATCAAAACAGTTTTATAAAATGTTGTTTAGATGACTTTCCGAATGTTATGCATATGTGGAATGATAATAATATTCTTAATTAATAGAATTTAAGATTATAACGTTCATATTTTAATATTTTTTGTATTCTAATGTAATTATTTTGACGCTCATGCACAGTGATGACTACGAGAGTCAAATTTTGCTGTAATGTAAGTAGAGTGTATTAGAGTGTTCAAATAATTGTTAATTAATCGAAAGAAATGTGTATAGTTGTTTAAAAACACCAAGTATATGATCGGAGTACCGTCATCCTCGAAATTCACCTTCAGACTGACAGGTTGTCCTCTGTCAAAATTCTTATATTAAATATTGTTTATATGACTTTCCGAACATTACGCATGTGTGCAACGGTAATAATAATTCTAATAAAGAGTATTTAAGATTATAACGTTCTAATTTTGACATTTTTTGCATTCTAATGTAATTATTTTGACGCTCATACGCAGTGATGATTACGAGTGTCAAATTTTGTTGTAATGTAAGTAGAGTACAATAATGAATTAAAATCATTGTTAAATAATATAAGTATATGATCTGTTATTATTATAATTTTATATTCTCTTTATTAGGAATATTATTACCGTTGCACGCATGCGCAACATTCGGACAGTCATTTTAACAACATTGAATAGAACTATTTTGATAAAGGATAATGTGTAGTTTGAAGGTGAATTTCGAGAAGGACTGTACTCCGAACATATATTACGTGCTTTTAAACATTAATATACATTTCTTTTAATTAATTAATAATTATTTAATATATTTTTAGTATTCTCATGCACTCTATTTATATTTATGATTATTTAAACACATTTATATTGATTTAAACATTTCACACATTTTTTTAGATGAATATTTTACCATTTTGAAATCATCACTGTGCTCGAAATGTTAAAATAAAATATATAATATAATTTAAACATTGAATTTCTTGAATTAAGTTTAGGTTCATTAATCATTTTGATAATCATTATTTAATGTATATCAAACATACTTTGAGTTTTATCTTACTCTCTCTTTTTCTTACAACTTAAATGGTTCTTTTCTTTATGTCGTTTCATAAAACGTGATTACTATCGGCTTAAGAAATTTCACTTCATAAAAAAAAAAAGAAAAGGAAGAAAGAAAGAGAAAGAGAAAGAGAAAGAGAAAGAAGAAATGATTCCTCCGAAAATCAGCCTCTCTTTGTTCAGTAGCAACCGGGTTAGACCCAAGGCAAATAAACGGTACAATGGGTGAAGGTGAAGGATGCTACGTGCTCTCTCACTTTCTCCAGAAACCTTCGTCGCGAACAACTATGTCCAGGGTCGGATGAGATCTCGAAAAAAAACTTATTATACTATTTCGAGCAAATTGTCGTTATATCATATTATTTTTACACGGTGTATATAATGGTCATTTAATTACTGTCAAGGTCGACAATACGAAAGTAATGCCAGTAGTCATTTAACTTATGATTTCTTTTCTTTTGATTTTATTCAATAGTTTTTCTTTTTATTTTTCTTTTAATTGTTTTTTATTTTTTATTATCAATTATAAGATTATATCGAATCGATTAAAATTATCTAATGTTATCTAACTTGTAATTTCGTAATTAATCGTCACCGAGTAATGCGATAAAGTACGACTAATTCTAATTTCACGTTAATGTTGGTAAGATTTTAGCGTCAAAAAGTATTACGAAAAAGATGTAACGAGGAACTATTATAAATGGTGTAATGCATTTTCAACATAAGACCCCAATCTTCGTGAACTGTTTAACTATAATCTTTTATAGTACACAAAAGTTATATTATATTTAATCTTTTATTATATCAAATTAAAATCGGATTATTTATGTTATTAATCATTTTATATTTTGTCGTACTTGCGTTTGTAAAAATTTCTTTTATTGACTAGCAATGAGATTAGTTATAGAAAAAAAAAGAAAAAAAAAGAAAAGAAAGTGTTCGAAGTATGATCTTTAAAACTACTTCGAAGATCACGTATGTATGCGCAACGTTACTTTGAACAGCAGACGTTATTACTACATCGTTTCACTTTCTTTTCGACCTATCCTAACGCGAGTAATTAAACTTCATAATTAGTTTTTGTATTAATCGTAGAATTATTCAAAGTCTGGTAAAATCGAAGAAATATATATATATTTTTTTATATACTATAAAAAAAGAAGAGAGAACATTTCCCATAAGTTTTTTTTTTTTTTTTTT
>NW_015149030.1:0-15452 GCF_001465965.1 Polistes dominula | reverse complement strand
TTTTTTTTTTTTTTTTTTTTTTTTACTATTCAACTTTCAATATTCTCTACAAATAAATATAAGCGTAATCTTTTAAATATTTATGAAAGTGAAATGATAGACGTTCTCATACAGAGAATATATTTTATTTTTTGTATTGCCTCTTGTATATTAATTCACCATCAAGCATAACTTTCACCTTTCTTATAATTAAACGCATTTAATAGTAGAAGGAAGAAATGTCGAATTATGTATCTGTAGTAGTACTTATGCATTATTGATTAATACAGTTATGTTATCAAAACGTAACACACTTATAAATAATAATTACTATCCGTATCGTGGTACTTGGTGTGAAAAAAAAAATATATTAAAAAGAAAACGTTGAGAAATTTCTTCATTTATAGAAAAATAAAATAAAATAAAATAATACAATTTATTTAAAATCATTGAGAAAATGAAATTATTATCACGCGAGTATACGACAGCGTGTAATAAAAATGCAAAAGTGTAAAAAGAGAAGATAATATCAAATGATCCATGACGAAGAAAGTTTCTAACCATTTATGATTATTTCCTTTATTTCATTTTTCTTCCTTCATCGAGTGTTAAACTAAAACAACAAAAAATCCACTTGTTTTTTTTTCATATTGAATTATTCCGTTAACGAGAAATTAGCTTCCTCATCAAGAGAAGAATTCCTTTTTTAAAGAGGAACTCCTCAGTTATTCCAGGGTTAACGACAACGAAACGGAAAGTGGTAGTCTGTTGGATGACCCCCTCCGGATGAGAAGTTTCTCTTACCGATTCTAGGCAATAAGGTGAAGGAGACACCGATTGATTCCGAAGGCTGCTTGTAAAACATTTCAAGAGAAATTTCTATTGGACATTAACCCCGAAGAAAACGAATTATCAATTCGCGTGAAAGAGGGCACATTGAATTGATATTTAACGATTGATCCGATCATTGACTTTCTTCGACGACATTTACAATTATACGTTTCTGTAAATTTCTATTTATTTATTCTTAGAAAACAAGTTGATCAAAATATTTTGTTAATATGTAATATTATGTACAACAAGTTCATTTTATTTTTATTTTTTAATCTAACATAATTACGAGTATTAAATATGAATATGCAATAGATACATTTCATCTCAATGATATGTTGAATTGATTTGATTGAAAATCTCATTGATATTCAATACGATACACGCAATCATTACACGTTCGAAAGTTTAATCGTAAGTAATAATTAAATGTTATTCTCAAGTGATTCAATATAAAAACAAAGTGGATATTTTGTTTGATCGTTGGTCAGTAACATTCTTGGTAACTAGATCTCGTAAAACTCGTATCCCGTTCTGATGGATTCCATGGTTTTTATTGATCAGTCTATCTTCGAGTTATTGCGCCAGAATACCTTAAGTGGATTTACGAGTACGCAGTCAACACGGCTGGCTTGTTATGTGAAAGTGAGAGGTCTGAGCATCGGCGGAAGTTAATGAATGATGTCTGATTTGTCATCAAGGAAAACGTTCTCATTAAAAAAACCATTTTTTCGATTTAGATCTGTGATCGTATCAAACGATATCAATTGAACGATGTCTTTAAACGATAAAATCCTATTGTCCTTGCGTATTTCATCATACGAGACAATATTTCATTACAGAATCCACTCGATTCACGTCCTCGACTCTCGGCTTCTCAGCAAGTCCAGATTCTGAGCGATGTTCAACAACATCAACAACGATTTCATCGACCAGGTCAAGACAATTCACAATCTAATGGTCCTTATGCATCCTTAGCAAAATATAAGATTGACAGGACGAAACAACAACAAATTCAACAACTCATTCAACAGCAACAACAAGTGCAACAATTGTTACAACAGCAACAACAAAAAATCGCTCAACAATTGGGCTCGAATGGATTTAACGTTGCTCAGACGCAATATTATCAACAAGCTAACAAACAACAACAACCACAATTTCAATCTCAACAGTATAACAGTCAATATCAAAATTTACCTAACAATATACAAAATCTTCAACAGGATCTTTCTCAACCATTATTCAGTGAACAACACACGGTACAATTGCAATCGTATTTGGAGAAACAACGAGAATTGGAAGAATTACAAAAACAAAGGCAACAATTGCTCTTGGAACAACAGGAATTGAAAAGGAGACAAGAATTATTGAAATTGCAACAACTCCGTCAATTAACCTCGACGACTCCGTCACCACCACCTCCACCATTATCATCCTCGTCACCATCGACAACAGCAATTCCATTCATTAGTACAACCAGTGCACCGGTTCTTTTAACGTCTCAATCTGCTAGAAAAATTACAACATCGGAAACTGAACTTTTCTTAAAAGCAATAGCTAATCATCAAAAAAAATATTCCACGACTACCACTAGCATACCAGCAACAGTAAGACCATTGGTTACCATTAAACCAACACCCCAAGAGACTATTCGAGAAGAATCATCCACCATTCCTGAAAATTTATCTTCTTTCATTGAAGAACAAAGAAGACAAGCAATAAAACAGGGCATACCTAGACCTGAAATCAAAATAATTTATCAAACTGAACCACCAACGAAACAAACTACTTCTAAAAGCAAACTCAACGAATCTTCGGAATCTTTGGAGAGAGAATTATTGCTTAAACAATTGAAATCGGCATTAGCCGAAACAGGTGATAATGATGATATTAGAAACGTTACTACTAGAGATTTGGTTTTACCAAATGGAAAAAAGCTTCAAGTAATACACGCACCCAATGGTTTGTCCTCGATTGTACCTACTGACAGTTCTACTTCTCTTCGAACAGCAGCACAAATCTTATCTTCTACGACAACCATCAAACCACCTAAGGTGATTTTCGAGGAATTAACAAAAGGTGTTCTTCCACCTGGTGCTGATTTTAAAATAATTCGACAAAAGAGTGATGGAAAATTGGAAGAAATTGGTAAAGCACCTATTCAAAATTTGCCAGCTAAAAAGGTGACATTTGTGGTTCTAGAGGAACAACCTGACGGTAGTTATAAGGTTCAAGGTGTCAAAGGTAATACGGATAAGGAAGGAACTGATGTAGAATCAATCGTAGAAAAGATTAAAAAAGGTGAATTAAAATTGCCACCGAGTTCTTCGAATCCAACAAAAACTACGTCTGAAGAGGAAGCCAATGAAGAAATTGCTGATTTTGTATCGACCAAAATATCATCACCATCGTCACGAACTGTTAATATTGTACCTACTACATCTAGGTCTACTACAGCAAGGTTTACAACTCCATCTTCTACTAGGTTTACTAGGTAAAAAAAATATTTTAAAATCAATAATATATTTAAAATAACACATTGTCCAGCAGATGCATTCTAAATTGAATTAGTGTCAGATTAATGTTACGTGATAAAATCGTTTTTTTGTCGTTTAAGTCTTAGTAAGAGATTTCTCTTTAGTTAAATTATATAAACATTTACAGTAAAGCAACATCTGAGTACTACCCTTACGTCACGGTATCTTCAAACTCGGCCTCAACCGGAGACAATTATGTTACATCTGCATCCAGTTTAAGCAGTCATGTCTACAACACCGTTGGTGCAACAGACATAAATTTGAAATCGAAAAGTCACAATGTACAAGCAACAACAACAAGAACGCCTATAGGAACTAAAAGTCATTTTGTTCCAACTATGGCACCAGTTAACGAAATCATTACGACATATTCACCCGTTATTAGCACTACTTTCTCATCGTCATCAACTTTTTCTTCTCATTTTACTCCTAGACAGCATTCTGAAACTTCACCAACATCAAGATCAATAATAACTACTACTACACGATCACCTGTTAGTAGTTATAGCAAAAATCCTATTTATCAGGATGATATTGAAAGGACTACGATATCACCTATCGAATCATACGTTAATAAAAATCAAATTCACGAGAGTCTTACCACGTTGTTAAGAAAAGAAGGACTCTTTGCAATAGCCAAATATTTAAGACAATCTGGATTAGATACTGTTTTGAACGAAACTGGTTGGTTGAGATTAAATTAGAGGATTATAATTTATAAATAATTGTTTTCACATTTACATACCTTTCAATTATTTGTATAGGTCCATATACAATATTCGTACCAACGGATAAAGCATTCAGAACATTGTTAGTTCAACTTGGTGGACCAGAAAAAGCCGAACAAAAGTTCCGTGATAATCCAAGACTGTTGAGCGGGGTATGAATGAATTAATTAATGTAATATTGATAACGAAGTAAAAGAATCATTTTTCTACGTTATATTTACTTTTAAATTCAGCTTCTTCTTCATCACGTTATACCTGGAGCTTTCAGGATCGATTCTTTGCAAGATGAAATGACTGGTGTAAGCCTTGCTGGAACCCAATTGAGAGTAAATGAATATGCAATGCACGATCATGAATGGAATGATGTAAAGGTATTTAATAATATTTACATCATAAACGATGCTTTTTTTAAAACGACTAGTCATTGTGATATATTAAATTATTCATTGATTTAAAATGAATGTATATAAGAATATAAAAATCCTTGTTATTTTATATCTTTTACATCAACGCAAGCAGGTAACTACTATTAATGGAGCCAAAGTGGCACCGAATAAACGTGATATTGAGATTCCTCAAGGTATAGCTCATGCAATTGATAGAGTTATGTTTCCACTTCCTGTTGGTGATTTGGTTCAAACTTTACAAGCCGATCGTGAAAGGAGATTTACAACTTTCCTTAAAATGTTATACACTTCTGGATTAGATACTACGCTTTCAGGTAAATCAACTAATCAATTTAATCTTAATTAATTATTAGTATCATTGTTTGATCAATATAAAAAATCTTTTTAGGTCCAAAAACATTTACGGTTTTCGCACCTACGGATTCTGCTTTTACTTCTGCCGCTTCGAAAAATGGAACGCCTGTTTGGACAGAAGAAGATGGTCCAGTTGCTGCAAAAGCTATCATTTCAAGACATATCATACCTACTACTTTATATACAGCTGGTATGAGGTATTATCTTCAAAAAGATACATTGCGTGTTCAATCACCAGTTCATATTCACAAAAATGGAGGTAACTGTTATATAAATTATAATAATATTATAATATACATAAATATATTCTGTAAACTGTTTTATAATAATATTTAAATAATAGGTCGAGTACGAGTAAACGAAATAAATGTAGTGACGCACAATGTACCGGCTACAAATGGAGTTTTGCACGCCATCGATGGAGTCTTGTAAATATATTCTTTCATTTCAAATGAAACGTTTGAAAATATCGATAATATTAATATGTTTTGTATATAAAAAAAAAAAAGAAAAGAAAATAAGGATTTGAAGTAAATCATGGTATGTATAGACTAGTTCATCAATTCTCTTTAAAAGAAATTTCAATCAGAATGAAAAACAATTTCTTGCCATTTATCAACATTTGATATCTCGCGTGTAACAAATGTAGCCTATTATCAGGATCATTGTCTTTACGCGTACGTATAAAATGTAGTATATTATCAGGGGTGAATTAAAAACAATTCACCTTTTAACACGGTGCCTTTTATTTGAAAAAGTAAAAGTATTAAAGTAAAATATTTAAGCAGGTAATAAAAACAGGTATTTATCTAACGAAAATATACGATAATTGTATCGATCATTTTGGAATAAAAATTTAATTTATATTAAAAATAAATATTGATCATGATCATAAATTATTCAATATTTTAGGCACTTATTATAATTATATATACATATTATTCTATATAAATATATAATCGATAGATATAACGCATGTTTGTGCATATATCATAAAAATGTATTGATATAAGATTATTATTTTATAAATAAATGTACAGAACCTTTTTTCATTAAATTTATACATTTCTTATTGACAGTGAAATACAACACACGAATCATTTATGATTGACACTTATCAATACATAAATTTATTGCAGATCTAATAATTTGTTTTATATTTCTTAACTTCAACCATTATGTGATGTATGTTGGTAAGTTTCGTTCGAGCATTTGGTGGTAATATTTTATGAAATCTATTATAATATTGCACTAATTGAGTCATTGCACGTTGAACTAATGCATTTCCGATGACTAGATTTGGAAATGATTTTAATATCTCGTCGTTGATATTTTTTAAAGAACGTTGCCAGGTATCTGTAAAATATTGTACAAGAGCTAATGCTTTACCTTCTTGTCTTTTTAAATCTTCATCTTGATTTTTTTCTATAAAATTTTCTGATTCCTTAATTAATTGAATGATACCATCGAAATATTGATTTAATACTGCTTCGACATATTCTGAAGAACGTGCATTTAATTGTTCTCGAAAGCTTTCTGCTTCTTTAGAATTATCTCGTGTCCTTTCCTAAAAAAAAAAATAAAGAAAATATGTATTTAAATTATTATCCAAATAATATTAAAATATCAAAAATAAATGTTTGTTTTTCTTACTATAAGAACACTCAACACTAAATCATAGTTATTGATAAGAAAGATTAATTGATTAATTCTGCTTGGAAAAATAGATGCCATTCTTAATAAGAAACATTGAACAGCTTCTCTAAGTTCTGCCAATAATTGTGTTACACCTTCACAAGGAAATCCCTCGACTATGCTGACCATTGCTGCACTAAATTCAGCATACCTTCTTGTTATCTGAAATAATATTATCTTAATTTATCTACTTTTTTGATTAAACAGTCATTTCTCTATTTAACATTAACTTACATAATGTGGGCCAGTCTCTTTATTAAATTTTGATGGATCACAATCTCTTATACTTTGAATATTCAATTGAAAAATGTACTCAAATCTGAAAATATATAAAATTTCGTATTATTGTTAAAAATAATTATAATGGAATGCAATTAATTACCTTGGCCATATAATTTTTGTCAAATGATCCCAATATTTATCTAACGCTGGAACTGCTCTTTTGTGACACGTTAATTGATAACGCATTACCAAATTTAAACATAAAAATAATGCTATCGTATCATAACAATCATCTACAAATGATTGCAGATTCTTCGACACAAGATTTAATGTCTTCTCCATGACCTGTAAATATAAAGCAACAAGTAGTTACAAATCATTGTCAATTGTATGCCTAATCATATACAAGAATTTGTCGTTATAAAAAATTAATTTACCTTATTAAAAATTCTCATAGCTTCATTACCATTAACTTTAAAAAATTCAGTTAAAAATAAATATTCTCTACAAGCATTATCGACAACTGCATACTGTTCACTTCTGAATAAAGCTTCGTAGTGATACTGAAAATTAAAAATAAATTATATTTATTTATATTAAAAATTGTATATAAAATAAATCTAAAACCAACCCTAATATTAGAAGCTGTAAGTGGAACAATAATAGAAGCTTCTAATTCTGTAGTAAGAACTGCATCTCTAGTGTTTATAGAAAAAACAGTTCCTCTATGTTTCAATGTAGATTTGTGAAATAAACTATGCCTTGCTGTATCTTCGATTCCCATTAAATCATCTTTAGTTGGTTTTTCTTCGAACTGAAAAAAAAAAGAAACACAATAAGTGTTATTTAATTTTATTTTTAAAATCAAAATTTTCTTACCTGTAATTTCATTAATTTAGACGAATACGCTTTAAAATATGAACAATATATTTTACTCATAGTATCTACATATTCTTCACAAATTTCTTCGGCCACATCATCTTTATTAACTAAAATAAATTCATAAAAAAACTTATACTTCAGCATACTATTTTGTAATATTTGATAATTTGCCATTGGTTTTCTAAACTTATAAATTTGTTCTAACAAGTAATGTCTGATTTTTGTCATAGCTTTGACTTTTAATTTTTCCAATATATCTTGTACATCTATACAAGATTTTGCCTTTGTGCTTTGTTCCCTCACAAAATTAATTTTATAGTTCAATATTTGTAACTGTGCTAAAAATTCTTTGTCCATCACAGAACAGTCCATAATTCCACTAAAATAAAACAAGATTATTAAAAACTTTTAATTATAATTGTGTATATTTTTAATAATAAGGTATTAAAGTATAATATTTATTTACCTTATAAGAGCTTCAGAGACGGTCATATCTTCGATGAATTGACTTAAAGGTCCTCGTATTGCTTGTCGATTTGATAATTGTTGGCTCATAGCGACAGACTTTCTTTGTAATGAAATTATTTCTGAACTGATACTTCCAAGATCTTTTTGAAAGCACATAAGCATTGACTCCATTTCCTATAAAAGAAAACATAGAAATAAATAAGATTTACATTAAATAAGGATACAACAAAACAAATATTTACATAATAAAATAGCATTAAATGTAACCTCCAGAATGTTATCACATGCAGTAATTTGATCATGTAAATTCGCTATATTCTGACTCTCCTTGATATAATCTTGTATAGATTTATTTTCGACCTCTTTTAATTCTTCTTCAATTTGTTCAGAATATTGGCGTAGATCCATACCAGTTTTAAGTACTTCTTGTACAACATCATCACCAAGATCTTGAGGTAATTGTACTTCGTTATCGATAATATCCATTTCATTCGACATTTTGATTAAACAGAAATAATATTTAACAATAATTATTATTCATTAAAATCTATATGTCAATTTTCAAACATGTTACTTCATTAATCAGCTGATATATGTTCACCACTAAATGAAATAATAATGCATTCAATCGTTGGTGACATCGTCATCGTCGAAGATTGCAACTTGAATGTTTCTGGAGGAATTTATGACGTCATCTAGTCAAGTCAGGTCCGCCAACGCAGTCACACGTAGCTTTAAACCTTCTTTTTTTTTTCTTTCATTATTCATCAATAATACGTAAAGAATGCGGTGAGTTAGTAACGCTTATTAACATTTATATCGTTTCTTTAAACAAGTTCTTTCATTTTTTCTTTTATTAATTTAATGTAACTTGTATTCTTGATAGGTTATGAAATGAATTTGTTAGATACCATTTCGTTTATATTGTTAATAACGTTCCTATAGCAACGTGTTATCAATTTTGACAGTACATCAATTCGGAGCATTTAATTTTTGACGTGTCCCATGTCCAGTAATTGCAATTTACTTATGGTGTATTTTAAAAGAAAATATTTTTAGTTTATTTATTGTTTCATTTCTGGATTAATAGGTTGCATTATAATTTTTTTTTTTTTTTTAAAGTCATGTGTACTGTGAATTCTTGTAAATGTATTATTTATTAAAATAMATAAATATCTTTAATTTAATTAATGATTATTATCTGTAAGATTGAATTTGTAGAAACGTTTGAGTTAAACTAACTGTAAAAAAAGACTTTTATCTAACCTATAAAACAATGTGTGTTCTAATTTCAATTAGGTATACAATTATACTTATTATAATAATTATTGACATGAGTTATTGAAAGTTGAATTTTAAACATATATTTTTATGTTTTAGATAAACGAAGAAAGTTAATGAAAAGGGGAAATGCTAAAGGAATTATCCAAATGGGTGTCACAAAACCATTATGGCCCAGCATAGGCAACAGCAAAACGAATTTTTATCACTATGTGATGTTTTGTTTAATATAATTTCCCTTGTATCATATTTTTGTGACATCGTTTTTGATTTTGCAATGGTTTATACACTCGCTCATCATTCGGTAGGACCACCTACCGTTTTCCCTTTAAGTATTACTTTTATAACAACTTCTTTGCTTGCGTGCCAGGTATATAAATTAATTTAAATAATATTATATAAAAACAAAATATTCTTTTACATTATCATGTTATATGTCTGATTATGTTATTTATTTACAGATAGTTAGCATACGTTGGTATTTATGGGGTGTAAGAGGTAAATTAATAGATAACGATACAACCAGAGATAGTAACGTAAGTCCCTGCAAAAAAACTAGTAATTGGACTTTCGGTTGTGTATTATTTCTTCATACAACACAAGCCGGAGTACTTTGGAGATATTGTAAATTGTTTATTCCAGTTGATTTAGCTTACGTTAAACACGAGGTAAATTATAATTAATAAATTATTATGATATTCAGTGATATACAGTTGTTTCATATTTTTACATCACATTTAAATTTATTTAGGTGCGAGAGTTGTGTGTATTGCGTCTTGTACATGCATTCTGCGAAGCTGCACCCATGTTACTATTACAACTATATTTATTATCTATTGGAATTAATGACAACTTAGGTATAGAAAATGAAAAACTAAAAAGTGGTGAAGTGAATGACAGTGAACAGTTAACTAAATTAACAGCAGTGTCAGCTGGACTATCTTTATGGAATGTTTGTTGGGCGGTAGCTAGTTTTAGTAAAAGTGCAGCACGTCTGCGCAATATAGAACGTTTGGTACTTACATGGTTGGGTGTATTAGCTCAATTATTTTGGCGCCTTGGAACAGTAAGTGCTAGAGTTGGAGCATTAGTTGTATATGCATCGCTTTATGGTGGACAATGGCTATTAATTGTAATGGCACTTCATTGGCTTACTATGTTAATGTGGTTATTGCTCACACCTGATGGACTCTTCCATGTAGGTGAGCGTCTCCCAATGACGAGAAAAAGTATTCTAGCCTCTATGTTGGCATTTATTTATATATTTGCATATGTTAATCTACATGAGACCAATCATCGCCAAAAAATGGTGAGTTAAAGTATTCAACATATTTTTATTTCTTTTTTATATATAAAAAACAAGAAATATGTCTTTTAAAAACTAAATGTTTGCATAGGTAATATTTTATACAGTAATGTTATTGGAAAACAGTTTACTTACTGGAGTATGGGCTGTAGGCATAAATAGAAGTGATCTTCATCTCCATCAACCAAATCCAGTAAATTTAATACTTACGCTTGTAGCATTATTTTTTAGTGGTATGTTCTTCATGGCAATGTATTATAGGTAAGCATTTATTATTATCCTTTATACCTTTTCTTCATTTACTTTTATAAAATTATAGAACTAAGATAAAAACTAACTTTATCATGAAACAATACATGGTCTATTTTTTTGTTCCATGATTTCTATAGAGTTTAAGACTCTCTTTACTTTTTTCTAGATATAACTCTTTCTTGGTTTGGATGGGTACAAGTTGAATGTGCAAAGGACACTGAATATTTGAGCAAAGTATTTATTACTTTATAAATTGTGATAAAAAAAAAAAACTAGTCTTGTGTAATTTATATGTACGTTTTATAATTGACGAATTTGAATAATTTTATATCTTTTTTATTATATTTGTCGTTAGCTTTCTAGCTGTTTTATTTTTGTTCCTTTTTTTTATTTATTTATTTCAATTAATTATGTCAAAAAAAAAATTAATTGTAATTCTTTTTTTTTTTTTTTTTAAATGATGAAATTAATTTATAATACTTGTGCTCTATGTAAATTATAGAAAATCCTTATCATATAATTAATTGTTGCACTCGTCTGAATCTACCTGCATATCACAGATCAAAAAATTGTGATCTTGCTTATCCAAATGGCTTCTAATTTTTTTTATCAACTCCATCCATACTATTTTATTCATAATGCATGTACATATAGATAATCATTTTTGTTTTATGTGTATGTTGATCGTCCAAATAATCTTCACATTTTTTATAGAAATATATATATATATATATTTTGTATGCATATAAATCTAAATTTTTGTGTTTTTGCTTGAAGCAGTTCATGCGCATGTATCAAACACTATGATCACTGTGATTAAAAATATAATATCAAGATTTTATTTCTAATCGTGTAAAACACTTGATCTATGTTTACAGATTTTTTCATATAAGAAAATTAACATATGAAGTTGGTGGTAGAATGACTACTTCAAATCTTGCAATTATGTCTAACCAGGTTTGTAATTTATTCAAAATGCATGTATTTTTACTAATAGAGTAACTATATTAGTATATAATTAAATTTATATATTTTTATTTTTTCTTTACTCTTGTATGTATAGGAAAATCAAGAAGAAAGGAATACAGAACATGTAAAGGAAAAAAAAATGAATAAAAATGTAGCAACGAGAAGAGTAAAGTTGAATAACAGTGGTATACCTGGTGTATTTAATTGTCGCTTTTCTAACGCAGCAGTAGTAAATCCAAATCGTAAAAAGAAAAAGCCTACTACATTTGTACCTCCACCACCTCCACAGGATCAATCTACATCTACTGTAAGTCCTACTACAGCAGGTGAAGATAATAAACAGTGGCTTAATGGAAACAATGGACATCAACAAATAATACCATTTTGGAAAAAAGCTGCGTCTTTTTCCAACGTCTTGCAGGTAAAATAATAACATTAAATAATTTATTTTATTATAATTGATAAATAATAATTAAAACGTTATTTCAAAACAGAGCGAAAATTCAAATATACAGAAAAATACAATCGAAACAGAGACGGGTAGTTCGTTAAGTGTAAATTTGATACGAGAAAAATTAAGGCAAAAGAAACAGCAACAACTTCGTGAACTTAAAGCTATACAAGAAGAGATTAAAGAAGGAAAATTATTTCCACCATTGTCAGCATCTCCATCTACATTTTCATCTTCTCCATCAGTATTAAATCAACAGCCACCGCCAAGTAAGAAGTTGCATACTTCTCCAAACACTATATTATTTACATCACCTTCGCTGGTATCCGATGGAGATGAA
The DNA here is from genome assembly GCF_001465965.1 of Polistes dominula. Next base: position 2,747 of record NW_015149030.1, on the reverse strand, counting down.
GGTGTCGCATTAACATCATGGCCACCAGTTAAAATGCATTGTTTATTACCACCACCACCAGTATCGCCATATCATTCTAATTCCCATTCCTCAAGTTTATGGAAAGTATCGCAAAGGGATAAAGCTAATGTTCCAGAAATTTTATTAGCGCCTAGATGTCTTCCCATACATTGTGCTCATTGGACACCTCCCAGTCATCTTAATCACAGGTAATTTATGTATTATTCATCGTTGTTATTATAATTAATATATTAAAGATATGCAGTCAATTTAATTTTATATTTATATTTAAAAATATATAAAAGCCGGAATGGGAAAGGAGAGAGTTCCAAAGATGAAAGCGAAGAAGGTGAAATTAGTGACATGGAAGGTAGTCAAGTATCATTACCTAGAAGCTATACACTTCCTCGGGAATTTAAATATTATCATTCAACTAATATGCTTAGAGATAAAGAACGATGTGGTGGTCCTAGTAAAGTACAACCATCTAGATTTTATTTACCTTCTACTTACAGTTCTGATGGTTAGTAATCTTATATACATCATCTGCATATATATATGTATTTGTTTAACTAAAAACTATTTAATATTGTATGTATATTATCTTATTTTTAGGAGATGTAGATAGTGCAGATAATGAGGAGGAAACAGACTCTGAATTACAAATTGTTATAAAGGAAGGTCACAATTGTAGTTCTGATAGAACACAGCAACGAAAATATGCACAAAAAGATAATGACGGAACAGACTTATCTAGCAATAATTGTGATGCTTCTAATGAGATTGCGATATCTAATAATTCTCATCATAATAATTTATATGGTATTCTAAGACCAAATCAACTTTTCAAAGCTAGGGTTAAACATGAAACAAAATTATAAAATGTGTCTCTTAAGCGAATAAATAATTGAAGTAATTTCGATCAAAGAAAAGATTTGATAAAAAAAATTAATTATTTTTAGAATTAATCAATGACAATATTTTAATATTATTATTTTAAAATGATCTAAAATCAATTTAAAGATTTTCAATTATTGACAGTTTATTTATATAAAAATATTATAATAGATTTCTAATAAAATAGTCAATAATTGAATAATTTAAACAATTTTTAATTTTGTTTTTGTTAACATTTTTATGATATCAATTGTATTTTATCGCAAGAAATAAATAGACAAAAAATTTTTTTATATATAACCATGAACACGTGTGAGTTAATTTAAATTTCCCGGGTTAATGACTTACAAAAATGTCAACAATAACAACAAGTGGCGCCAACAGTTAAAAAGAAACAAACAGTTGTGGCGTCTCGCATGTAGCGGTACGACCGAAGGTCGCGCCCTCTGAGGTTACTAGAAGGCTAGGGAACCACGCTAACAAGTAGTGGTCACTAGACTAGAACAGTCTGTACGTAGCCGTTGAGAAGTGTACAAGAAAGAAAAGCAAGTCGCATCCTTTAAATAAAAATCATAAAATAAAATTCAGTCTAATATTATCTTTACTATAGAGAAACCCTCTACAGTAAATTGGTGCCGAAACCCGGGAACGTCCGCGTAAAAAAAAATAAAAATATAATACAAAAACTAAAATAGAAAAAATNAAATTCAGTCTAATATTATCTTTACTATAGAGAAACCCTCTACAGTAAATTGGTGCCGAAACCCGGGAACGTCCGCGTAAAAAATAAAAAAATAATACAAAAAACTAAAATAAAAAAAAATAATAAAGAGAATAAAAAATGGCGCAACCAACTAGCGAAGCCGACGTGAACCGTGCCGATATTTACACAAAGAAAATCAACGCCTGTGAGTTTAGAAATGTAACGCTTCCAGCTTTTTGGAAAGAGGAACCAAATTTATGGTTCGTAACAAAGGAAATCAACGCCAGTGAGTTTAGAAATGTAACGCTTCCAGCTTTTTGGAAAGAGGAACCAAATTTATGGTTCGTAATTTTGGAAAAGGAATTCGCGGCGTACAACATTAAATCGGATGATGTAAAGGTTTCAGCGGTGGTAAGGAATTTGGATACCACGCTGGTAAAAGAGGTATACGACATCTTAACATCTCCCCCCGAGCAATGTACGTACACACATTTAAAAGAAGCATTAATACACAGACTAACTAAATCCGACGAACAACGGCTAAGGCGATTATTAATGGGTGATAAGATCCTAGAGAGAGAGCGTCAGCCGAAAACGGCCGCAATTTCGGAAGAAGCGCCAATACGAAGTGTCGCTCAAACAATAACAAATCGCGAGGTAGCAGAATTGAGGCGGGAAATCGCGCAACTAACAGAGAAGATAGAAAAATTGATGCGCGGCAGAAGAAAATACCGAAGTTTTCGCAGAAGATCCCGAAGTCGAAGCCGATCGTCAAGCACTCACCGAAACAAGGACGGCCTATGTTACTATCACTGGAAATTCGCAGAACGATCGTGGAAGTGCAGATCCCCGTGCAAGTGGACAGGCCCGGATAAAAGAAAGCATTCGAAAAACTAGTGCAAGTGTCTCAAATAGAGGCGGTTGACGACGCGACGAAAAACCTGCACCTCATGGTAAATGATAGGAAAACAGGAGCATGTTTTCTAATAGACACTGGTGCAGACGTCTCAGTGATTCCACGTACTTCGTTAAATGAAACCAAAGACAATACGTGTAAGTTATATGCGGCAAATGGTGCAGAAATAGAGACATTCGGAAAAAAAACCTTTAAACTTAAATCTTGGACTTGGTCGAGATTTTTCATGGA
>NW_015149029.1:1078110-1090197 GCF_001465965.1 Polistes dominula | reverse complement strand
TTTTAATAAGTGCAATTTCTGAATGAAATATATTTGTTAAAAATATTGAGATCGTACACTTTGTAATATTATAAATTTATAATAGTAATATAATATAATTTATATAATGTAATAGTAATATAGTGTATATAATAATATAATAAAATAATATATAAAATAAAATAATAGAATATATTAAAATATAATAATATAATAATTATATAATATATAATAATATCAAATAACAATAGAATAAAATTATATATATTTAAAATATATATTAAATAAAATAATATAATATACTATAATATATAATTTATATTATAATATAATATAATAATAATTATGTAATAATAAATATTATTATATTATAATATAATTATAATATATAATAATAATAATAATAATAATAATAATAATAATAATAATATAATTTATATATACTATATTTATTTAATATAATTTATTTAATATTGTTTACAAATTCTCATTATTTTATTTCAAATCAAATAATTGCTAATATGAAGATTTATCAATTTCAAAATTATTTTATACATCATCGTCAAATCAAACTATGATTTGATCGATTATTATTGACATATCAATCATTATGATCGTCATCGTAATAATCGATCTATTCAAATCAATCAAAAAGAGAGAAAGAACAATGAAAGGGTGAAAGAGGGAGGTACAATGACAAAACCAAAGTGTCTACGTTGATGAAAGGACACGTAATCGATCTGGAAGTATCGATATGGAAAAATATTAGACACGTATTTATAAATAATAGTATGTAACGTTGATTACAATTTTCTTTGATCGTTACGTGTCAAATCAATCATATTGACAGTTGATTTACGATATTTAAAACAAACGAGCGAATTGACCGAAGCAAATTTTAATGAGTACTATATATAACATATATATGACTATATATAACCAATACTATACACATATATATATATATATATATCGATTGCAAATAATTACATCTACCTATCTCATTCTATTTCTGTACACACACACATACACACACACACACAACCTTTTACAAATAATTACATCTACCTATCCCATTCTATTTCTGTATACACATATACACATATATACATACATATACATATAACGTTCGGTGGTTATATGGTTTTTCAATATCAACGTATATATATAATAAAATCTTATTCGTTACGGTTGTCTACGAGTAATAAAAAAAAGAATTATGATTTATAGATGTTCGTATTGTCTCGGTGAGAGGCAAATGAACGAACGTATGAACGTATGAACGTATGAACGTATGAACGATAGATCGATCGATCCCTCCTGGTTTAGAAAACGTGTTCTCGTGTAAGTAAGATTATTATTGGCACGAATACCATGGATAAGAAGGCGTGTCATTAATTAAGGACGCCCTGTAACGTTACATGCTCCCACTGTGATCGTACCTAACATAGATATTTTCATTGCGTATCTTGATAATAATCTTATAATCACGTACGATGATTATAATACACCCTAAAAACATATACACATGCATATATATATATATATTTAAATTTGTTTTATTAATGCTATTTTAAGGGTTTTATCAAAAAATGTTTACCACCTACTTGGGAGTCGTGTTTAAATAATAAGAATAAGAATTGTGTTTCTAGTTAATAATTATTTAAAAAAAAAAAAAAGGATAAACAAGTGAGAAATATTAAATTTTTTTTTTAATGTTAAATTTAATTATTTTATAATTACCTAAGATGATTTTATGATACAACGAAAAACATACATAGATACATACATATATGTATATTTGAAAATATATTATTTTATAATATGTTTTTATATATTAAATATTTTAAATATATTAAATATATAAATTTTATATATTGAATATATTATTATAATACATTTTTATATATTAAATATATTACACATATATAAATTTTATAAATTTTATATATTAAATATATTAAGTATATAAATTTTATATATTAAATACATTAAATATAAATTTAAATATTAAATATTAAATATAAATATTATAAATATATATATTTATATAAGATATTTTAATTGTTTATCAAAAAATTCAAACGACCTACTTGTAAATCATATTTAAATAACAACAACAATTATTTAAAGTTAATAATTATTAAAATAACGAATAAACAAGTAATACAGATTTCCATCGTAGAAATCATGATTAAAATAAATAATATAAAAATATCGATATGTAATCAATCCTGTTGGGGGGTATCATGAAAAAGATGTATTACCTGTATTGCAAGAGACACACAGGTAAGATGTTTAGATTGTACACAGTGCAACAAATTACTCAGCAAAGTATAGAAAGAGACGATAAGGCGACGGAAGAGAATCATGCCTCGTGCTATAACTCAGATAACCATCTGGTAAACCACCTTTTATATATATATATATATTGAAGAAAGGGTCGTTTTCGATCGATCTGCGATAGAAGAGCCCTTCAGCATCATGGATATATCGATGACTCGTTAAAATCCTCTTTGGTTGAACGGCACGTACGAAGTATCGTACGTGTAATACCCGTGACATGGGAGTCGGGGATTGTTTCATTTTATTTTATACTATTTTATTTTTTTTTTAGTATATACAACGCTTTAAAACAGCTTTTCAATAGCGCGTTTACATGACCAAGATAATATCAGTTGAAAGAAAATCATTATACCAACTTGAGAAAGAAAGAGAGAAGGAGATTCCGACTGGTAATCCAAGTTTCTTCATTATGCTCACTTGTCGCATATTCTACCGTGACTTTCAAGCATTAGTATAACTAAAAACGAAATGTTACGATTTCGTGCGAATTAACGCGAATATGTATAATAAAGATAGGAGGATAAAAGAGAGTATTTACAGCAAAAAAATTGCAGCTTTGTTTTTTTTTTTTATTCTTCTTCTTCTTCTTCTTCAATTACGTATAATCTTATTAATGATACTACTATATATCTATTATCGTTTTAGTTATATATGAATGAGAATTATTTGAAATTTACAAATCCTTTTAAAATTTTTAGTAAAAGTTTCAGTCACTTTTCATGTATTACTGATATAACGTATCTACTGTATAATATTTTTTTTTATATAAATAAAAGTCAATGAATTACGATAGAATTACTACTATTACTATCTTATAATATTTAATATATAATACATATTTTTAATTTTTTATTATAAATTATATAAAAAAAATTATATTAAATTATAATAAATTATATTAAATATTATATATAACTATATACAATTATATTTAAACAAAAAACAGTCAATGAACTACGATACAATTATTAATTGTATGTGATAATATTTCATATAAAATATATATATTCATTATTTTATATAAATTATATAAAAATATTATATTAAATTATATAACAAAAATTATATTAAATTATATAATAAAAAAAAGTTAATGTGAGCTACGATAGAATTACTAATATAAGTGTAGGTGATAATATTTAATATATTATATATATATATATTTAATATTGTATAGAAAATCTATATATTTTAAAAAAAGGTCAATGAACTAGAATAGAATTACAAACTTAAATAAGTGATAATATTTAACCCTTGTTAAAAAACACCCTTCTTCCACTCTACCCAAATGCAAGTTGCAGAATTAATAGGAACGAATTAAATAGTTAAACGTGTTTTCAGAAAACAACATTGACAAAAGCTATTTAAAAAAAAAAACGTGTAATCTAATTATTTGTGTGAGATATGAAAAAGCAACAGTAGAAGGAAAAGGAGTAGGAGGTGGAGGAGGTGGAGTAGGGGGAGGAGGAGGAGGGTCGTTGATCGAGTCGGTCGTCGTTCGATCTACTTTTATCGAGGCACACACGATATTCGTTTCAAGTTCGAAAGGAAGAAACATACTCGCGGAAAGCTGGTTCTTTCTTTTCTTATTATTTTATTTTATTTCTTTTCTTTTTTTCAATATCTCCCCTTTCCAATACCACCATACCACCATCACCATCACCATCACCATCACCATCACCATCACCATCAGCACCATCAGTTCGAACGATTCGCAGCAACAGCAGCAGCAGCAGCAGCATCGTTCGTAGTCGTCGTTTGCATGCGTCCGGCCCGCGTTCAGTCAAGACTACTAGAAAGAGAGAGACAAAAACAAAAAAATAAAACAAGAGAAAAAATATGAAAAAAAAGGTCTAGCGTCGGTTCTTAAGCGCCGAGCAGGTTTACGAGACGTTTATTTCCGCTCGGTTGGCGATCCACGAGGCGTATCACAAACGCACGGTGGCAGTTGTTCCTCCTTCCTCTTCTGGACTCTCCAAGTTGCTCATAAATCTTTCGGTCAACGAGAACCAAAGGACGACGTGTGTTCGTTCCCTTAGAGGAACAGGAAGGAAAACGGGAAGCTCAAGTTAAATTTTATCCAATTGTTTTGTTCCCTTTCTTTCCGTTCCTTTCCGTTCCGTTTCGTTCGTTTCCGTTTGTCGTGCATATTCGTCACTGAATACTATTAACAATTATCTTTTGGTTACACACACACACATATATACTATATGTTTATAAAATAAACAAATAAATTATATATGTTTAAAAAATATATTAAAATTTTACATATTAAATATATATATAATTCAAATATTATTATATATAATTTAATAATATTAATAACTTAAGATACATATGTATATTAAGATTGCATATTAAAAAATATGTTATTTAAATAAAAGAAAAATTAAATATATATTAATTTAAAATAAATAATATATATTATTAATTATATATTAAAACTAGGAAGAGAGATTTAAAAGAAAGGAAAATGACAAAACAGAGACACTTTAAAGTGCATTACATCTCATGAATTAAATTCACAAGAGAGACACTTACAATTAGCTAATCTTACTAAATAAGATTCCAAGTGTGTGTGTATGTGTTTTTTTTATTTTTTTTTATTTTTTTAATAATAGAATTATTTAATCGTAACTTGCCAGAGTTGCTTGTTAAGTGCATTCACTTTAATAAGACAATGCCAACAAACAGTTTCCCGTCACTTTTCTTAACATCTTTTAATGTCGCTAACAATTATCGTTCCAAGAATCTTTATAACTATATGCATACTCTTTATAGACATATATGTATATATATATATATATATATATATATATATATATATATATATATATATATATATATATATAGATATATACAAGAAGGTTAAGTTGCGTGGGCAGTAAAGTTGCAGTTAGAATTCTAACACCGCCTACCGATTTTCAGACTCCACCTTTAACGATTTATCTTCAGCTCGTAATTTAACCGCATGAAAATTTTACCGTCCTCCTTTTCAAAACGCCCCACCTTTATTCACTACCGTCAGTAACATAAATGACTTACTCATACTCCATGTCCTAATCGCGATTAATTTATATTTTAATAATCTAACACATTAATAACACATACGATGTGTACACAAGCACACACCTGGTCTACACAAAATTTAACTAAATTAACACGTTTTATCTTGATAGGGGAATAAGTAGGGTAGGGTTGAGTGGGGGAAGGAAGAAAAATAAATAATAATAATTATTATTATAATAATCTTTTTATATTATTAAGAACTTCGTCCTGTTATTCCTAATTTCATAATCTTAACATGCTATGAAGTTAGCAGTTTACTTTATTAGTTATTTTGCTAGTAGATACAGTGAATAAATAATTATAATAAGTAAAATAAAAATAGTAAAAATGATATAGTAAGAAATATTAAAAATAGAAAAATTAATAATCTTAATAACAATTATAATAATCTTTTTATATTATTAAGAACTTCGCCCTGTTATTCCTAATTTCACAACCTTAACATGCTATGAAGTTAGCAGTTTACTTTTTTTAGTTATTTTCTTAGTAAATATAGTAACTAGATAAAATAACTATAATAAGTAAAATATTAGTAGTAAAAAAGAGACAGTAAAAAATAAAATAATATAATCTTCTTATATTATTAAGAACTTCATCCAGTTATCCCTAATTTAACAGCCTGAAGAGGTTATGTTTAGTTAACAGTTACTTTTTTTTTTAGTTATTTCTAGGAAAAATAGTACAAAAAAAAATACAACAAAATTATTAGTTTATAAACTTAATCACGAGATATTTCCCATAATCGTCAAAGAATAATGATATTCTTATGGGTTTAATGGTGGGGATAAGAGAGTGAGGTTAGGTATCGTATAAAACGATCATCAAACGTGTGGTTTTGCCATAAAATCTGAATTTTGAAATGAATAGCTCTCTCTCTCTCTCTCTCTCTCTCTCTCTCTCTCTTTCTCTTTTTCTCTCTCTTGTAAGTAAAAGTCTTGGAAAGAGTAAAACAGAGATAAAGAGAGAGAAAGAGAGTAGCCCAAGCATTATCTCAGAGAGGCAGACGAGAGAGAGAGAGAGAGGGAGAGTACTATAAAGAGAAGAAGAAAAAGAGAATAAAACAGAAGGTTGGGGGGACGGGGTGAAGAGGGGAAGAGGGAGGGGGAGGTTGGAAAGAAGAAAACGAAGGAGGTGGTCCGAGTATTATAGAAGAGGGAGGATGAGATTGGAGAGAAACAACTCACTCAACCTGATCTAAAGCCGGCAGGCATCAACTTGGTTTCTTCTCTCGACTGTTCGTTCTTCTCTCTTTCTCGTCTGTCCGCCTTCGTTCCTTCGTCCGTTCCATCCGTCCATCCATCCATCCGTCCTTCCGTCCATCCATTCGTCCGTCCGTCCGTCCGTCCGGTCAGCCGTCGTTTCTATTTGTCGGCTGTCGGCCAGGATGATCCTTAACGCGTGTTTTGACGCGATTAGTGACTACGGATCTTGAATAACCCAAACCCACCCTCAACCCCCGACCATCCTTACCACCCATTGTTCTTCGACTAAGTGATCTCGCGTGTGAATCTTGTTCTGTTGTTAGAAGTTTTTTTTTTTTAAAACGTCGTCTCTTTTGATTGGTCTTCTATTTCTTCTTGGGTTTTTTTTCTTCTTCTTCGTTATGGTTAAAAGAAAATTTGTTTTATTTTATTCTAGTGTCATTTACTTTTATACATATATGTATGTGTATGGATATGTGTATGTGAGATACAAAAATTTGTAATTCAATTGTAATTTAATTTTAATAATTTTTCTTTTTTTTACGAAGGGTGGTTTAATTTATTAGGTAATTACTAATTAGTAATTTATTAGGTAATAATTAGTTTATTTTTAGTTTATAATATATCTAATATTTAGTTTAGTTAGGTGATAATTAGTTATATGTTAGTAATATATTAAAAATAATAATATATTTAGTTAGTTCTATAAATTAAATAATACTTTTTTATATAAAAATTATATATATTTGTATATGTGAGATTACAAACATTTGTAATTCAATTGTAATTTTATTTTAATAATTTTTTTTTTTTACGACGGTGGTTTAGTTTATTAGGTAATTAGAATACTAATTAGTAATTACTAATTTAGTTTATTAAATAATAATTAGTTATATATTACAAATAATGATAATAATAATAATAATAATAATAATAATATATTAATTAGTAATATAAATGATATATCTATATATACTAGAAATAACAAAAATTAGTAATTCAATTTTAATAATATTTTTTCTTTCTTACGTTGGTGGTTTAGTTAATGAATTATTAATTATTTTATAATATTTATTTAGTTTATTATTTTATATTTTAAATTTTCTAGTCTTAAACTACGAGTTATAATATTTATAATATTTATTATACAACATTATAAATGTATGGGATATATTTTATATGATGGGAACTTGTAATACACCATATACCACACCATAACTCATACATACCAATCTATCGGTAAGTGCTGTTTAGTTTTTGTTGTTTTTTGTTTTGTTTTGTTAGTTCCAGACAGTGGCAATCGAGTTGTCTGTCTATCATTAACCATTGATCTAACGAATAAAATGGCAGACCAGGTTCGTTCGTAATTTCACAAAAAGACAGACACAAGGCCCCCTTTCCCTTCCTTCCCCTCCCTTCACTCCCTTTCCTTCGTTTCATAATTGGTGCTTCTTACGGAACCTCGTATTTATACCTTTCTGATCGTTAGACAAACAACGAGTTCCTTGCACCTTGCATAATTTCAAAGCGGCTTGTTAGATAGATTCTATCTATTTATCTATTTATCTATTTATCTATCTATCTATCTTTCTTCTTTACATTTTTATTTTTAATCTGAATTTGAAGCCACGTTGTGCAGTGTGTGCAACCGAGTTCAACTATTTTTTTGGTTTCCCCCCTTTTTCTTTTTTTTTATTCGCCCCTTTAACTAAAAAAGCATTTTTATCTCTAGCAGAAAAAAAGGTACACGATGGTCCTCTTTTTTATTCGATGGTCCATCGTAGGGAGGACACATTCCCGATAAATGAATAGGGAAAAGAATTCCCATCAAGTCTGTCCATTCGGGCCCATAATGAATGAACGTTGAATGAAATAGAAAAAAAAAAAAAAGAAAAAAAAAAAGAAAATAGAAAAGAGTTTCTACGATATTCCAAGTTGGTGATAAATATTTCAGATATGTTTCTAGCAATGCCTGCCGGTTGGGGGGAGGAGGGGGGCAGGGTTGGTCTCTTATATTATTCGAGAAAAAAAGGAGGGGATAATTAAAATTAATTAACCAATCGCGCGCATTTGAAATTCGTTATATCTTTTCTAAAAATAAATAAATAAATAAATAAAAGGAAGGACAAAAAAATAAAATAAAATATTTTGTATTTTTCGAGGTAGTAGTGGTGATGTCACACGTATGTATTTGTGAGAAAAAGAAGAAATTAATTTAATACATTTTATTTCTAATATTATTAATTTTACATTATTTTATATATTTTATAATTTTATTATTTTATATAAACCTAAATTTAAAGAAATAATTTTAATTATTTATATATTTATTTTTTAATCTCTTATTTTCTTCTTATTTTATTTTCTTTTTCTTTAAGAAACCAACAAAGTGTAACGTTCAATTCTAAGAATACCTAACTCACATAAGTAATATATATATATATATATATGTATTCGATAGATCGTTTTTGTCTTATCGCACAGTTCGATATACTTTAGCTTTAGCATGAACCAACACCTCCACCCCCCAGCCTCACCCCCTTCCGTGGTTCTTATCGGTTTCGTTTTCTCCGACTGGAAACAATGGGTTCCAAGTATCATCATTTATTGCTGATATTTTGTCTACGATGCTTGAGTATAAGTATAAACCATGACGGATCGTGCCGTATGAACTGTAAATCATTCGTTCGGAGAAAGTTTAAACCTCATTGGCTTACTATACCCAATATACCATATATATATATATATATATATATATATATATATATATATATATATAATTGAGTTAGAAGAGTATATATATACTCAATTTGTTTCTTCTCCTATTAATTACATATAAGTTAATTAAATGATCGTTTAGAATGAAAAAAAAAAAAATAAAATATAAGAAATCAATTAAGGTACACAAGATGAAGCATCTTACCTTACCTCAATTTATCATCTTACAAATTTTATTAATTACGTTAAATAAGAATTATGAGAAGAAAAAAAATATCACCGAACGGGCTACAAGTTCTGGTTCCCGTTAGATTAATTCTCAAAATTTTTTATTTTTGACGTGTCAATTTTCTTACGGTTAAATATTACAAAAGTAAAAATAAAAAAAATAACAACTGGACACGTATCCAAAAGTAATTGAATTACGAAACTCGTGTTACGATTTTTATCAAATGAGGAGTGAGGGGATCGATTTCTTTTAGTTGATGAGAACAAGATCAAAGTGTTATGTAGTCATAGTAGAATTATGATGATAAAAAAAGAGAGAAAGAGAAAAAGCAAAAGACTTTAGAGAAGTATGCAGAGAAAGAAAGAAAGAAAGAAAGAGAGTAAGAGAGAAAGAGAGAGAGAAAGAAGACTGTCAGAAGTCATGACAGTGCAGTAATTGAGACGCGATTCTGTGGTGATAATCCGACAGGTAAATTACTCAGGGATACGTAAACCCTCTTGTCTCACTGAGTCTGACTCATGAAGACGACGATGAGAAAGAATTTCCGGCTTGGTAGATTTTCTCTCTCTCTTTCTCTCTCTCTCTCTATCTCTCTCTCTCTCTCTCTCTCTATCTATCTATGTTTCTTTTCTTTCACTTTATTAACATACTGTGTGTATGGTGTCCAATCCACATTTGGTCTCGCTGTCATTTTGATAACGCGACTTTGATGACTACCAAGTAGTAGTAGTAGTAGTAGTAGTAGTAGTAGTAGTAGTAAAATAAAGGTAAAACTGATCCGCAAGATTATACTTTTCGAAAAGGTGTAACACACATCGTATCTCGTTACTGGAGTCTGTCAACTCGAATGTTAAAATCGAATCAGATGTAAAGTAGTCATATAGTATATCCAATTGCTAAGACAACAAAAAAATATAAATGATAATCAAAAAGAGAAATCGTATGATGTGTTTGATTAACGAGAATTAAAGAAACATCAAAAACTAGTATACAGGGTGATTCACTAGTACTTGTTACCTAAATAATTCTGAAAGTATGACAGTAAGTAAAGTGGATAGGTAAAAAGTTGCATGAACAATTTAGGACAATATGAAATTAGTATTTTTTTCATAGGTTGAGTCATATTCGAGATTTAATACTTTAAATACTGAATACTTTGAACTCAAATGTTTTGTAGGAATGGAATAAATTATTATTAATTAGATTCTAAAAATAAATTATATTTATTCATTAAAGTTTCTCACTCTAAATATAATTTAWTTATTTAAAATAAACATTAGATTATTTAAATTTATATTAACATAAACTTATATGAAGTCCATAGCACTCAAAAAGTAAATGATCAAAATTTTGTTTTTATAATAGAATGTTATATTTAAATACTTATTTTAGGATGACAGCTGATAAGATGAATTCAATGATGTGCAGCATTAAATATAAAAACCTGACAATGACTAATAAAATAAAAACTATTCAGAAAATATCTGTCCCGTCTGTAGTTTGTGTAACTAAAGGATGAAATAACCCTGACACAACCTTAACTAAACCTTAACAAAACCCTGACACAACGCTGACACAGACCAGACGCAGCCCTGACGCAACCTTGACAAAACCCTAACAAAACCCTGACATAAAACTCACATAACCCTAACAAAACCCTGACTTAAACCTAACGGCACCCTGACGCGACCGTGACATGGAAGAGTTGTATTGTGGCCAACTAATTCGTCAGTTTTCATCTTCGTTGGTCTTCAAAAAAATGTTGCAAAATATCTTTCGGAACAACTAAAGGATGACATAACTCTGACACAACCCTGACGCGACCATGACGCGGAAGAACTGTATTGTCTCCAACTTGTTCGTCAATTTTTACCTTCGTTGACATACAAAACTATTAGTGTCACCTATCATTGGACTCGTCTTGAAAACCGCTATCCAAAAATAAGTATTAAAATATAGCATTGTATTTAAAAAAACAAAGTTGATCGACAAATCTCAAATATGACTCAACCTAGCAAAAAGATACTAATGTCACATTGTAGTCCTGAATTTTTTATGCAACTTTTGTTTTATCCACTTTTTTGTTACTGTCATACTTTTGGAGTTATTTAGGTGTCAAGTGCTGGTGAATCAACCTGTATATAAGTAAGACAGACACATAATTATAATACTTTTAAATGGTACACATATATATGTATATAAATGTGTGGAGAGAAATATTTGTATCGATAAATCGATCGATAGATAAATAGATAGATTGATAGATCCGTAAAGCTACTTTTCCAAAACGATCTCTCGATGATTCTAATACGAATTGATATAACCAATCGTTGAGAGAGTTTTAAAGGATTACGACAAGATTATCTATGTATGTTTCTTGAAAACATGTTGTTACCTGCTAACTACTACATTGGCTTTACGATTAGACGTTAACTTTCTAATTGCTATTTAATGTAATAAATTGTGTTAAATATAATTTGTTTAGATAAAATGTTCTCTCTTTTTTTTCTTCTTCTTTTTTTTTTTTTTTTTTTTTTTTTTTTT
>NW_015149029.1:996525-1024040 GCF_001465965.1 Polistes dominula | reverse complement strand
TGTAACTACCCACGCGAAATCTCCGCGATTCTTGATGATAGCTGTATAAACGAAATCTTGAATCGTTTTGTCGTGTTTGACGTTTCTTCTTATTCGAACCTGAAATGATAAAAAAAAAAAAAAAAAAGAATATAACAAATAATAATGAACAAAATTTATTACAGATAATGTGACAAATTTAAAATAAAAAATAAAATTAAACCTATAATATGTAAATAATATAATATAATTATATTATTATATTATATATTTATTATTATATATTTATACATTAATATATTATATATTATATAATATATTATAATAATAATAAAAATAAATATTTAAATAATAATATAAATAATAAAAATAACAAATGATCAAATGACAAATTAGATTTAAATTAGAACATATAAATTATTAAAGTTGTTGTATTAAAGTTGAAATAATTCTTTGATAACTTCAAAAAGTATTAATAAAAAAATAATAAAAAAAAAATAAAAATAACTTAAGTAATTCTACGATAAACGTAAAAGGTATTTGGCAGATAATGATATGTTAACAGGTAATTTCCATTGCGGTTTGCCATTTAAAGTTAGTCGCGTTGTCCTTTGGCGTATTATCATCGTTAGTCGGTAGTTCACTTACCTTATGTTAAGTTGAGTTTGAAGTTTATGCCATACTTGTGTAAAGATTTCAACAGGATCGTTTGTACTCAAGCTGCATTTGCATAAGGTTCGATCTTTCTTCTTGTTTTTTTGTTTTCTTCTTCTTCTTCTTCTTCTTCTTATGAGTATGCTTCTAAAAAGGTTTTTAGGCATGAAAGGAGATATTGCCGAATGGACGCCCTTTTTCCTCTATTATCACGGTTGTTCATCGTAGTTCATCATGGAGCCTGTAATTTAAAACAATTCAAAAATAATATATTACAAATCATAGTTGGTTATACAAAACACAAAAGGTAGGAGGATCCTCGATGTTGTTCGCACACTTGAGAACCCTTCTTCCTAACGTTCGAATGATTTACTATATCGTGGGTGGATGTTTCTGCCCTTTGGGCTTTTTGATCCATACGAAAGGATTTTTAGCTTTGAGAGAAGAGAGAGAGAGATTCGCGATAGAAAAAGGATCCATGAAATCGTACCTTCGAAAATACGAGCTCTCGTAGATCATTCGAAACATTTTTCTTTATTTCTTTTTTTTTTTTCTTTTCTTTTTTATCTGCAAAACATTTGCTTTTTGTTTTTTTTGTATTTTCTTTTTAATACGGGCGATTATTTTATCTGATAAGTTTCGAAATGGTCTGTGAAACTAAACTACTCGTTTCGTATCTGAAAGGGTGACTCATATTAAAACACGTGAAATAAAACACATACACACATATAACGTTACTTAAAAGGGTTATTGAAGCTATGTTAACTTTAATCAATGAAAAATTATTGACCAATCGTAGTAAACTTATTTTGTTCACCATTAAAAACATTGAGTTCTAAAAATAACAATAACTAATAAAAAAAAATAATAGTTACTGAAATTAAAATTATTTATTTTTAATTTAAATGCACGTATTATTACAGAGTACACWCGTAAATGAAAATAAATAAATGAAACAAAAAAACAATTATTAATTATACATAAAAAAAAGTACTTTAAAGAAAAAAAAACCATTTTAATAGGATGCAACACGTGTGTTTGTCAAAAAAAAAAAAGAAAAAGAAAGAAAAAAATGAGAACTGGAAAAGAAATCTGTTTAAAATCTTCCCACATGATGTTAATTTCAATCAAGCTCATCTCATTAAAAGTGTCTCTCTCTCTCTCTCTCTCTCTCTCTCTCTCTCTTTCTCTCTCTCTTTCTCTCTCGTACAAGAATATCTAGCAAGTACAGTAGACTCGACAAAACACGTCGAGGAATTTATGGTCGACAACTCGTTCCTATGCGTATTCTCTCCTCAACCGATTTCGGTCTGATCTCTTCTCCTTTTCTCTTAGGTTAGTGTTATGTCGTACCACTACGTTCTAGTAACGACATTCGGCCTGTCCCGTAAAGTCTCACGCGGAGCGTAACGAGCCTGTCCACGGGACGTCATTAATTTCTCGCCTGAAGGAATAGAAAAAGAAAAGAAACAACACAAACAAAAATAAAAACAAAAATAAAAAAAAAAATACAAAAAGAAAAGAAGAAGTCCTGTTCGTGGTGGTCACGTGTACGTAGGTTAGGTACATCATGAGACTAGAAAAAGATTATAGAAAAGAAATCAAATGCTTTCAGATAAAGATAGGGATGAAGAAACGGAAAGAAAGAAAGAAAGAAAGATACATACAAACACAGAGAAACAACAGAAAGATATATACACATACACATATTATATATAATATGCTGCTAGTTCGGTTTTCTATAAGCCCCACATGCGTGCGTGCGTGCGTGCGTGCGTGAGTGTGTACGATTTACGCATGAAACGGCAAGGCGACTAACCAAATATTTATACACGTCAATCATAACACACGGCGAAGCGTTCGCTGTCTAAACAGCCCGCGGGTTTCTCAAGGGATAAGGTGAGGTAAGGTTGGAGGGGGGCGGGAGGGGAGGGGAGGGGTTTTGAAAGAGAAAGAAAAGAGTTACTACACACCACTGGTAAAGAAAAGGACCGGGGGCCGGTCATCTCGTCTTGCTGAGCCACTCGGTAGCGTTCATTGTGCTGTTGAGCACCAGCAGCACAACGTTCGAGGACCTTTCATTTCATCTTACTATCTCTAACAGGCACTCGATAGTTGCCGTTTGTCATGGGGAGGGGGGGGGAGGTAGGTAGGTTCTATACGCTGGTGTGTGTTTGCTTTTCCACGAGGAAAAATCCTCATCCTTGTCTCGAAGGCTCTCGTGTGTAACTATTCGAAACATGAGAAGAAAGACAGAGAGAGAAAGAGATATGGAAAGGAGTAATATCCTTACAACAGGTTCCAACGTTTCTCATTCCCAAGACAGCAGGACCTTTATCCCTTCCGACGCGTGCGACGCGTGCGACGCGTGCCAATCCAAAAAGGCACGCGATACGATCTCGATCTAATATATATATATGTATATACATCTTCTTTCTAACGAAACTTATTGGGGTTAGCAAGAAAGTAATTTCAGCTTGCACTAATAGATAAAGTTATGTTTGTTTTGTTATTTTTTTTGTTTATGTTAGAATTTTTTAGGTATTTAATTAAAAGCTCATTTTTTGTATAGAAACAATTTTAATTTTATTTCACACTAGAAAAAACCGAAATTACTTTCTTGCCAACCCAATATATTTATCAATATTATAATATTAACTATGTAAAGTAACTCTCTACGAAATAACATTTTAAAACCATGTTTTTTAAACGTTCACGTATATATATATATATATGGGGATATTATTGACTTTTGGTTAAGAAAAAAAAAAAGAGAGATTCTCTCTTGACAAATATTTCGAATAAGAATTAGTTAAATATAATAGCAAAACGATGAAGAAACTCAACTGGAGTGTCTCATTATTCACGAAATGTTCTTACAATGGCAAAAAAAGCTGGGTGTTGAAATCACCTTTGGCACTTTGCAATAAGTCGACGAGCACCTCGATGGTCCTACTTATAATTTATACAATGGTTTATGCTAATGATACCGAAAATGTTGTGCATTGATGATAACGGTGACTTGGGGACAAATATTACACACATGTTACGTACATCTTATAATACAGGTTTATCTTGTAAACTTTGATTGAAGTATTGTCTCAAGATCAATAAATACCTGTCCATCTTTCGACATTTTTTTGTTTGTTTGTTTGTTTGGATTTTCATTTGGTTGAAACGTTAAAAATAAATTGTGTAAAACGATCAGAACGATTTTTCTTTAAATGTTAAGGATAACTTTCTCGTTGGTAAGAAAAATCGAATGCCATGATTCGTAAGGGAAAGCTTTAAAACATGATCGGAATTGGTGAATCTCCTCTACTTATGTTCCGTTAGATTCTTACGTCGGTTAAGTGCGTCGTTAAGTTTGATTTACAACGGACCCACGAGGCTCTCTTGCTTGTTAATAATAATTACACCGAAAATTCGTCGGTGGAATGTCGCTCCGAGTTATGCCATGCCAGAGATTGCATTATTACGGTGTCCAATATAAAGAGAGATACGTATTATATATATGTATATACACATTTATACGTATTACCTAGTCTACCTGCTACTAGTAACATACAACGGCATAGTTTTCTTAACACAAAAACGGTAACTAGCGGAGAGTAATAAATTATTACTTGCGTCCAATCGGTTGGTACCTATCGGTTTGGTGAACATGCGAAAAAATTCTTAACCAATAACAGTAAAGAGAATGCTTTCCACACACCTAGTAGTAGTTGTTCTCCTAACAACATCCATTCCTGAATTGGCGTTGTAGAATTGTTAAGTTTATCGCTAAATGTTGTCGTAATATTTCGATCAAATTTCAATTTCAATTTTATAGAACTAGTATATGGGTTATATATTGTATACTTTAGTCAAATTAATGACATTACTTTTCATAAATTATGTTTCCTTGTCAACACTTCTTAAATTGAAAATTTCTATAAGATATTTAAATAAAATTATAATTAACAATCTTCTCGATTAATTAGGTAGATTAATTTAGAAAGTTAACACGTTTTCTAAAAAACTAAAAATAAAACGAAAGTTATCATCATCATCATCATCATTGATTCAACGTATAAAACTCATAAAATTCGTATCTAACGTTAATAAAATGCAACCAACGTGCATAATAATGGGTCGATCGGATAAATCGAAATCGAGATCAATGTACGGAAAAAATACAGGGTTCGTGGACGGATCCCACACGGCTTGCAAGCACGTAAGAGAGATCGGATGGCATGGAGAAACATAAATACGTCCGGTCGATAAGCAACAGCGGCCTTTTCGATACGAGTCCCGGTTCTTTGAATGTTATCGGTTCACCCTATATGTAGGTATGTATCTGAAACGCAATGAGACCGAACACATTCCAGGACTCGTGAGATACGAGCTTGAGGACTGGTCCTAGATGCCAGAACTCCGAGACTACTACTGTGTGTGGTAGTGGTGGTGGTGGTGGTGGTGGTCCTGGTTAACATTATGGTTCACTAATTACACTACAAATTATTTTCATGAGTGAACAGGTCATAAAGTATTTAGTTTGTTTGTTTTTTTTTCAAAATGAAAGACTCAAAAAAATTCAATAATTATTAACAATTGTATATAAAAATACAATGTGTTAGTCTATAAATGTCGAATCTCGTTGATATGATACACGTTTAACCATCAAAAAAATGAAGAATTCTCCTAAACTCTATCGTCGTTGTCATCTATCAGGAAATTACGAGCTATACGTAATCGACAATATTTTTCTTTCACAATCAGTGCGTGAATTTTGTGGCCGTCGTTAGAACTCTACTACTACTACTACTCTCTTAAAAAGCCAAAACGAGTTTGCAATCCAGATGCCGTACGTTACGTTTACCTTCGTACAACTCGACACATCGCTCGATTGTAAATCTTTATTCGCAAAGGATTGATAATAATCGGGGTGGATTGGTCGTGGAGAATTGTTGGAGGACCCGTCATTAGTTTTAAAATTGCCAGACGAACGATCGGCGGTCCTGTTGTGTGTGGTGCGTGTATCACGGAACGATGAAATGAATGCTCTCGCTCGTGTTACCAAAGCCCTCCTCGTATCTTGGGATGATGTATCGCAAAAAAAAAAATAAAAAATAAAGGAAACCAATAGATCGATCCCGTTTTTCGACGAACACATACATCTGACGACCAAACGTTATATTACCGACATTGAACTGGAATGAAACGTCGTTGATAGCTTAATTAGCATAATCTCGAATTAAATAGTCTCGAAAATGACGACACTTGAACAGATTGATCGGACAATATAACGATTCGTATCAAACGATTCAAGCTTTATATATATATATATATATAAAGATCTCAAAACATTTCCTTTCATTTCAACGTTCAATAAATTTCAAAAGACATTTTACCCCCGTGTTTTTCTCACTCTTACTCTCTCTCTCTCTCTCTCTCTAACTTTTTCTTTCTCGTTGTGGAGAAGTAATTAAGGATAAATGTCGTCGTTGGAAATCGTTTGGCATGGACAGGCTCGCAAGATACGGTCATATAAGTATCGATTAAAATCGCAGGCAGTCGAAGAGAGAACTCTCATTCGTTCGTTTCAAATGATGCAAGAATCCGATAAGGATCCAAGAACTCGATGTGTGGCCATTGCCGCCGCCTGCGTGAATATCCGTTTAATCTGTACGCGACTTCTTTTACCTCCTCCTTCTCCTCCTTCTCCTTCTCTTTCAGTTCTTCTTTGGTGAGTTCTTCGTACGGGAGGCGCCAGTTAGTTAACCGTTCACCTCCCCCAAAGAACGATGGCTCAATTAAGCTCCTACAGGAACGGTTATCTCCTTGTTGTACCATTTCTATAAATCTTGGAAGGATGCGACACCATGATCCCAAGTCAACGCGTCTCTCATTTTCTTTTCTTTCAACCGACTCAAGTTTCAAAGCGAATACTCACTCTCTCTTTCTTCTAATTACATCCAATGACGGCTCTAACTTCCCCTTTCTCGTAACTCGATAGACAGTTATTACATTCGTTCTTAAGATGGAAAAAGAAGCTTGTTGGTTTGGTCAATCATTCCTTCGTTAATGGTGGTGTTATTTATATCATCATCTATTTACATTTATGTAATTTAAGCGTGTACCTAATAATTATAAAATTATATATATATGTAATTGTTTTTTTTTTCTTTATCTATAAATATTCGTTGAGATTATATATATATAATAAGAAATATTACATTAATTCGTATTTTATATTACACATTAGATTAATTTATATTGTTATCCTTGAGTGTCGAGATTGTAAAATTTTCAATTTATATTATCAAACGTTGACAAAAAATAAAATATAAGGGTGATGTTATATTAAAATATCTCTTTCAAGATCGTAATACTTTCTTTTCTCATAATGTTTCATGTATGTTTCAAAATAATAAGAGTATTTGTAAGTACATACGTGCACGCGCAGACAAAATATCGTTCAACCTATTATCCGTAGTAATTATCGCCCAAGGCGTAATTCATTCTTTTTTTTTTTTTTTACTTTACACGCATTGAACCTTCTTCACAATGATGATGAATAAAAAAAAAATAAAAAGAAAGAATATCCCCTACCGTGATGATGGTGCACAAAATCATCGTACAACCACCACTACCGTCAGTTAGTTTCTGGTTACAGAATTACGTAGCGCAATTAAATCGAAAATGTATATACAAGAGAAAGAAGGAAAATGTGAAGAGAGAAGAAGAAGAAGAAGAGTAGAAAGAGAGAGAGAGAGAGAGAGAGAAAGAGAAACCTTCGTGGATGAAGAATGCCATGGCTTTGCCGTAAGGCCTGTTTTGCATAAAAATTATAAGCCGAATTAATGTTTTCACCTACGTAAGCTCATACGTGTACCGTATTGGCCGATGCGTGACTAACTTCGTGCTTTATTACATACGTTCAAGTTTAATCTCCTTGTAGAGATACTTTCTCACGCTTGTTCACTTTTACTCGACATGTTAAAAACAATAATCGATATAAATATACTCTAGTAACACAAAATATTGAAAAATATTGAATACATGTGTATTTAATATTAAAAAGAGATTCAATGTCTTCAATATTCATATATTCAATATTTTGTGCTACTCTAGGGTAGTTAGTATGACTTATAATAAATTAATAATAATTAATATTTAAATTTTTTAATATTAAATATACATATATTCAATATTTTTCAATATTTTGTGCTACTAGGGTATCGACTATTATCATGGTTGCTGCAATTGATACAAAAATATATAAAGAAAATAACATAAATATTAAACGATGACAATGTTCACCATAATAATTATCATATTATATTTCTATTCGTAGGTGGTTTGGCTGACCGCAGTCCTGTGCCCGCGGCTTGCTGCCGCCAACCTAACTTTACCCTTTTCCTCTCGTAAATCCAGAGAGCATCCCTTCAGAGGACATATCTCTCACTGGTTAGTAATATTGATTCTTTTATCATTTGTCTTATATATAATAAATCATTGAATATATATCATACTACTTATACGTAAAACAATTTTTAGGACAGTACCATTGGAAGACTCGAGCAAACGTATGACCTACCGAGAGATGCAGATGGTTATACGCCAGGAGGGAGGCGAAGATGGCCTCGCAGTTGACTGTTGTCCAACGATAGAGGAAATGGTCGAGCCCCTTGGTGGCCGAAATCGGCAAGAGATGTATGTTGAGCTCTATCGAGACGGTCAAAATGCCCAGAGGTTCTTCGAGTACTCCTGTAGGCCAGACGTCCTCGATAAGCCCTGCAGGTTCGTTGACCGGAAGCTTAGTAACCAGTCGAGATGCGTACAGAAATTCTCATACACCTACGCCATCGTCGCGAATCCTGCAACGAAGGTATGAGCATCAAATAAACTATATATTAACGTTATCATTTATCATTACACCAAACACATTACAATTAAATTATTAAAAATTACATATATACATGTACGTGTTTATATAATCATAATGGTTTGAATTTGATATTTAGGAAGGCTCCGAAGAACAAACCAAGAAGCGTCACAAGGAACACAAATTTCCAACGTTTCCTGTTAGCGGGTCAACCTGGACGTTGGATTACATCAGGGTAAGGAGCGGCTGCAGCTGCGAGATCATGCCAAAGCCCAGAAAGAAGAAAACCATGGCGACAAAGGCGAGAAAAGCGAAGAGTAAACTAAGACAGCAAAGAGATCAAGACTCTGACTTTGAGACGTGAGACTCGAACTCGTGTTTGGTCGAACTGCAAAATGAAATAATGAAAAAGGTTACCAGTGATCGGTTCGCTGATCGCAGAATTAAACAAAAAAAAAAAAACAAAAAACAAAAACAAAAAGACATTTTAACACGAGTATAACGCCATATTTTCGATGTTATTTCCTTTTATATCTATATATGGGTATAACATCGTATTGTACGTTTAATAATTTCGTATTCGCTTTAACCATTGCATATTTATTGATATATTATAGTAATTTACATTAAAATATATCGAGAAGGAACTCGACACGTATCTCTTTTCTACAATCATAAACGAAAAGTGAATGACAACGTAATGATAATCGAATGCGTTAATTATCGAGATACGTTTCTTCCTTAAACTCGATACATCGTCTACTTAATTTAAATATTTTTAATCATAAGAGAACGATTATTCTATTTCTTTTATTTTTTTTCTTTTTTTTTTTTTTTTTTTTTTTTTTTTTTTTTTTTTTTGTTATTTTACTTGAACGACAAATTTATATTATGTATATTTTCTATGTGCATATTATAAAATTGTAATTTAGTTTTTAAAACAAAATTAATCATAAGAAAAAGAAATACGATTAGTTGTTAAAATGCTAAGCTAATTTGTGTTTCACATAGATCTGGGCAACTTCTCATTTTAAATTTCTTTTATTTTTTTTTTATTTTTTCTTTTTTTGGTTTCATTCAATAATTCGAGAAGAGCCACAAAACGTTAGTTTCTCTAAAACCACACACTCACACTTATTTAATTCTTTACAATTCTAATATTTAATTTAGATAAAAGGTGTTGTTTAGAGAAATGAAATGGTATAGGAAGCAAAGTTGATTAACTTTGCAATGACCATGACAACTATTAACAAATCTGATTAATTTAAGGACATTAAATCAAAAGTTACTTTCGTTATAATAATATTATGTGAACTAAAGTATTGTTTTTTTTTTTCTTTATTTTTTTTTCTTTTTTTTTTCTTTCTTTCTTTCTTTCTCGAGCTTAGGTAATATAATAATTATAATCGTCAATTTCTAAAGAAATATATCGTATCGTTTTTAAGTATACGTATATGAAAATGTATTTTTTAAATATTGTTGTATGTGTATAAAAATTAAGATCTATAATTGTGTAACCTCTCAATATTTGTTAACATTCGATTTATAACATTTTTTTTTTCTTTCTTCTTTTCTCCTAATTGTCATTTAAAAATTAAATAAATGTTTTACTTCTTTTTTTTTTTTCTTAACACGATCATTTGTAAAAAAATGGAATGAACGTGTAATTATTATGTATGCGTGTATAAGTAAAAAATACATCATGATAAACGATCGATACATTTCTCTTTTACCTATAGTATTTTTTTAATTAACGCAAATCCTTAAGTATTCGTACCGTTCAAACATTATCATAATTTGTCGTATTAATAGATTTTAACAAACTGGCTTCTTCGACTTGATAATATTTCATGTATGATACATCAAAAAAAAAAAAAAAAAAACCCTTAAGGGCTTGCAGAAGATTTTCTGTATCGCCGTGTAAACATTGTACATAAACGTCATTAAATAATACACAGTTGTTATAAAACATGATTTTTCTGACGCCAACTCTTTTTATGTATGGATATGTACGAACAACACAACCTGTGCATGTTTTTTATTTAACAATTAAAAGTAAAACTTTCTTTCGTATTGTGTAAAAAAAAAACAAAATCAATTTTTTCCGGAAACCATTTGTTCGCGCGCATCACAGCAGCCATTTTGATATTTTTCTTTTTCATAAATATATCGAATAATTATTTATAATTATTATCATTGTACATGTATCTAAAAAAAAAAAAAATGATTATTAATATCAAAAAGAACAATTGAAATAAATCATTATAATATTTTCAACGTTTATTAACAATGCATAATTGCAAATAAACATATTCAACAAGTATAATTATGTTTGAAAAAAGTAAAATCTTATTTAACAAATAAAATCATTTTAATAAGCTTCACATAATTACCTTTGTATTTATAATAATAGTTAAATTAATAATCTTATTCCTTCTTTTTTCCTATTTTCACTTTTATGCGTAATTTTTATTATAATTCAATTATAATATTCAACAAACTCCAACTGTGTCTCGTTCTTTTGACAACTAACGACAATGTACTCAAAGAGCCATCTATGATATAAATTGAGAACTAACAGTGTCGATAACATAAAATAATCTTCGTTACATTTAAACATTTATTACTTTTCGCATTAAAAAAAAAAATCCGAAATTAAAGTTAAATTAATACTTTTTTATTACTACAAATTAAATACAATTATAAATTAAATAATAATTATAATTTATGAAATATATCTATGTATTACCGACCGAAATAACAAAACTCGTATGATTCGTAGAAACATACGTGGTGTCGCTGTCATCGCTTTAAACGTCGTTCACAACGTAAACAAAATAATTACAATCATCCGACATTAAAGATAAATAAACGAGTTCTTCTATGATTTCTGTAAAAAAGAAAACTAACAGTTTCATTCAATGGTGTATTTAATTACGTTTACTATTACAAATTGGAGATATTAATCGCATGAGTATGTATTTAACGAAATGTATGGCAAAATGGATTAGGGCGTTTACACACGATGTCATATAACATATATGAAACTCATTCGTTTTCTTTAACCGCTGATTATCGTCATCGTTGAAAACACGATTTTGTAAGTTTAACGATCGTTCGTACAGTCTTTAAAAAAAAAAAAAGAAATAAAAAAAAACATAAAAAGATAAGAAAAGTATAAGAAAAAGAACGATAAGGAAAAAAACGTTGAAGAGACGGCGGAAAGGGGAAAGAGAGAGAGAGAGAAAGAGATAAAAAAAAATAGAAAGAAAGAGAGAGTAAAAAAGAAAAACAGGAACGTAAAAGAAAATATGGAACACTGTTGAGAGGCACGGCGCCTCACGTCAATATATTGTTTTGTTGTGATACACGATACACGATTGAATAAATGAAACGGGGCAATATATCGAGAAATATTACGTTTCCTGCGTGAAAATGTCAACGGAAACGTCGTTGGGCGACGTGTCTAATGTCGTCTCGAGGATACACAATTTACGGTTAGGTAACGAAGACGGCGGTGAGGAAGTTCATAATGGAAATAATGCGGTGGCAGATGAGTCCGCAAATTCGGCACAAAATGCACAATCAATTGGTACTTTATCTCGTGCTCGGCGTGCACTCAACTTTGTCTGGGACGAAGAACAGCCTACCACTTCTTCTACCTCGCGAGGCCTTGACGTTTCATCGTCGAACGGTGATAAGTAAGTATTTTCATCTATGATTAAAATTATCTTGATGTTTTATCAATTGTCAGTGTCATATCAATTTGATTATGTGTAATTTAAATTTGGGATTTGTTTTGATTAATCACAGCAGGCCTCCAACTAATGCAGCTAATACAATTCACATCGATGGTCATCCTCAGAATAATGTAGCACTTGAAAATAGTCATGGATCAGCTGTAACTACGTACAATTGGCAAGGTACAAAAGCTACTATGCGAGAAAGGATAGTTTTCCTTTTTAACAATGAGATATTATCAGATGTGAGCTTCTTGGTAGGACGGGGAGCTCAACAACAACGTATACCAGCTCACAAACTAGTCCTGTCTTCTGGAAGTGCCGTATTTTATGCAATGTTTAATGGAACGCTTGCTACAGCTTCTTCGGAAATAGAAGTACCTGATGTAGAACCAGCTGCTTTTTTGGCAGTTCTTCTTTTTTTATATACAGATGAGATACAAATAGATCCTGAAACTGTGATGACAACGTTGTATACTGCTAAGAAGTATGCCGTTTCTGCTTTAGAAAAGCACTGTGTCGATTTTTTGAAGAATAATTTAACCAGCGACAATGCTTTTTTACTTTTAACGCAAGCTCGTTTGTTCGATGAGCCTCAATTAGCAGCAGTCTGTTTGGATACTATCGATAGATTTACCACAGAGGCCCTAAATGCCGATGGATTTGTGGATATTGACATCGATACGTTGATGGTTGTTTTGGAAAGAGATACGCTTCGAGTCAGGGAATCTAAAATATTTCAGGCTGTGTTAAGGTATGCGATATCTGACCAGCCTTGTATAACGAACTATGAGCGATAGCATATTGTCATTTATTACATATTTCGAACAGATGGTCAGAGGCGGAATGTATAAGGCAGCAATTGCCAGTTATTCCAAAGAATCAACGTTTGGTTTTAGGCAATGCTCTTTCTCTAGTTCGTTTTCCTCTTATGTCCAAAGAGGAATTTACTGCTGGTCCTGCACAATCTGGATTATTAAATCATTCTGAGGCTAGTATTACCACTGCTTGATATACAATCAACAATATATATATATATATATATTAATAATAAGCATTGATTAAGAATATATTATGTTGAATGCATTCTATTTCTAGGTTTTATCTTTGTTTTGCTATTTCATACTGAACCCAAAACCAACAGTAAGTTTTCAAACTATGCCACGTTGTTGTATGACTGGAAAAGAACAAACTGTGTGTAGATTTCAGCATACCAAAAGTAAATGGGGTTACAATGGAACGAGTGATCGTATTCGGTATATACTTATATGCATTATAAATAACATTAAGTGAACACATTTTGTAACAACAAAAATATTCTCAACAGATTTAGTGTGGATAGACGAATATTCCTTATTGGTTATGGAGTTTATGGTAGTATGCATGGATCTGCGATATACGAAGTATTAGTTGAGCTAATACATACAGCATCTGGAAAAGTAATAGCATCGAATTCAACGACATTCAGTTGTGATGGTTCAAAGTATACTTATCGTTTAATGTTTAAAGATTTAGCTGAAATTTTACCAAACACTATTTATACAGCATCTGCAACATTTAAGGTGGATATATATATATATACATATTATGATATACAATTATTATAATATTTAATCATTATTTTGTTGTATTCAATATTAAACTTTGTTTATTAGGGTCCCTATTCTCATTATGGAACGAAAGGTGTAAAAACGGTATTGGTTGATTGCGATTCTGGAAATGGTAGAGTCAAATTTGATTTTAATATCGAAGCTGGTGATAATAATGGAACATCCGTCGAAGAAGGACAAATTCCTGAGCTTATCTTTTACACTTAAGAAAATACAGTGGACACAAATATAACATTCCTCCCGTTACCTTATTCATCGCTCTTTAATCGATAAATTATTTATAAATTAAATTGTATAAAGATAGATTATTATATTTTGTTTGGATTCTGTTCATATTTTAAGGATGTCAAATAGAGTGATGTAGTCAGCATGAATAGTCCACGAGCATGCCAAAGGATTAAGCAATTTTCAATTTTGTTATAAACCGTGTCTTCGATTTATATTAAGGGATGATGCAGCTTTTGCTTAAGCTTTATTATGTTTGTCAAATGGTGCTTAGATCCTTCTGTATCGTACTGAGCACTGGGAATGGAAAATTGTGAATCTTAAGAGGGCCTTATTACAAAAAGAGACTGATCTGTGCCACTGATACACATTCAAATGTGAAGTAAATATTTTATCTTTTCATTATCAAAATTCATTCTGCAATCGATATCAATTCTTACAACTGAAGACAATCTGTCTATTTTTCTATCCCTTTGATTAGTGTATACTTGAAACAAGAAGATAATTAAATATTTGAAAAGAAAAAGAGAGAGAGAAAAAGAAAAAGAGAGAGAGAAAAAGAAAGAGAGAGAGAGAGAGAGAAGTTTTGTTATTTAAACGAAATAGCAATGAAAAACAATGATTTTTGTTTTCTCAATAAATATTAATGTTGATTAAACATAGCAAATAAAACAACATATGCAATGTATCTCAATGCAAAGCAAAAATAACAGAGCCTAATGCTTCTGAAATATTTTTTAGTAAAAATTAGTTTTAAGAGGAATCTCATATCGATTTTGGAAAGTATGCAGTATTCTCTATATAGATGTATTTCACAATCTAATATTAAAAAAAAAAAAAAAGTTAAATGAAGAAGAACAATTGTTGAAGAGAATAATAAAACATTGGTTAAGAACTACAGTCATGTTCAAATATTCCTCCTTGAGGATTAATAATATGAAATAATGTTTTATTATTCTTTTTAAACAATTGTTTCTCTGATTATGATATTGCTTCTAACATTATTACATTTTTTAGTAAAAGATTGTTCTAAAGTATCTACACACATTCTTATTAGAAAAAAGAAAAACAAATAACGAAGTTAAAATAATATAATCCTTTCTAATCTTATTATTTAGCTGCCACTGGATTTGATGGAAAATATTACAGAATTTATGAACTTCTTCCATTATTAGATGAATCAACAATATGAATTTTGAGCTTTGCTTCAATATCAATTGACAATGATGCAACCAAGTCAACAATATAACAATATCTGCACAAGAAATATTAAACTCATCCTAGCGATATTATTTTTCATTAGCATTGTAATTGCGTGAACAACAATTTGTAATTAAAATTCAATTGTATTTATAGAACAACAAAAATGCACATATAATGTTAAGTACTGAAATAAAGTATTTGTTCAATGACTTCAAGTTTTCTCTCATTGAATTCATATTTTATTATTTATATTTCTCTTAGAATATGTATTTTTGTTAAACAATTCTAAACAAAAAAAAAAAGACAAATTTTTAAAAGATTATTCTAATAAGACAATTACAAAACTAATATTAACGTAGATTAATTTAAATATTACAGTAAAATATGTAACGTATAGTATTTGTAAAGGAAATTAAAATAATTATAAAAAAAATATTGAATGTGCACTTTTGAAAATGAAAATATTTATCAATAACATGATAAAACAATAATGATGGTAAAATGTTATCCTAGAGACCCCTAATGTAATTTATATAAAAAGTAATAATCAATTGATTATCGAATCCTTTGAATTATTTTAAAATATATTTAATATATTGATATATGTGTTGTCACGTGATTTATCATTGATATATAATATAACGTCAGTAACGTCAACTGCTGCCCCATTGTGGCTTCATTGCTGCATTTTGTCCAGTAAGTGACGACAAATAGTATCGCAAGTCGATGCTAACAAGCTGCATTTTATAATTATAAATAATTGTACAAATATTTCGATGAATAATATATCAAGATTATTATGTTACGAAAGGATTTTGAAATATTTAGGTAAATAWTAATAATCATGAATTTTAATTGAGATATTTTAAAAAAAATTACATATCTACGAATTTAACCTCTAACTTATCCACATCATATCTATATGCACACACATACACACACATACACATCATATACACGCATACACAATCTGCAAGTGCAACGAAGAGAAATTAAATTCATTGATTGTTATTATTAAAAGTTCGATTTTATAATGTAAAATAAAATAAATATGATGTTTAAATAATATTCATAGTTTACATAAATACAGGGTAGTGCACATTTAATCTCCATGGCTAAGGACAAGATTAGAACTTCTGAATCAGGCAATAAGGTAATGTATATGCATGTTACGAACATTTTTTGATTCATTATCATTTATTTTGTATTATTAACACAATATTACTGTTAATTAGATAACCTTCAAAAGTGGGGAGACATATACTTCAGAGTTTGAAATCAATGAGATACCTCCTAGTGCTAGAACTCTACTCACTAGAGGTCATACACAAGATGAAATTAATTTTTTTTCTGGTAAGATTAAGAAAAAATTGTTAAAGATTTCTTTATGAAATATTTATATTTGTGTTAAATAATTTTGATATTGTGTATTTATTTTATTTAGGTGCTACAGTATCAACGCGTGGACGTTTTATGACTGAACAGGAAAAATTACGATGTCCTAATGAACGGCCTTTATACTTGTTTATACAAGGACAGTCTAAACTTAGTGTTGACAGTATGTAATGAATAATTTTTTATTAATTCATTTTCAATAGAAATGTTTTAAAAATAATATCATTGATTTAACAGTGGCAATACAAAAAATTAATGAAATTATTAAGAAAGAACATCAAAGTTCACTAAATAGACCAAGCCGATTTACCAATGCACCTCCACCACTTATGAGTTTACATTCTGGAATTACATCAGTAGTAAGATTTATTTTCATTGTAGTATCATTTAAAATGGTATAGAATATTTTTTATTTGACGATGTGAAATATATATTTATATAAATTTTTGTCTATAGGAAAAAATATGCATCGGTATAGAAAATGCACCACAAGGATTTGATTTACGAGGAAGAATTATAGGCCCTGGTGGAGCTAATTTGTTATATATAAGAGGAGAGACCGGTGCAAATGTATCTTTAAGGGGTAGAAGCTCACAATTTATTGATCCTGTATCAGGATC
This sequence comes from Polistes dominula, assembly GCF_001465965.1. Next base: position 1,006,744 of record NW_015149029.1, on the reverse strand, counting down.
TGAATCTCCTGAACCACTTCATTTACACATAGAGTAAGATATTATTATTTTATCCATATTATTATTAATTCAATTAATCATAATTTTTATTTTGTAGACATCAAAAACCAGAAGCATTACAAAATGCAAAACAATTGGCAATTAATTTAATACAAACAATGCAATCTGAGCTGCAAAGTTATATACAGCAACAACCACCACCAGTGCAATCTCAACAAGTTATAGAACAACCACAAATACAGCAATGTACAGTTTTCTCTATTTTTTGTATTTATATTATTATATAATATTCAATTTACTATTAAATTGTATTATCTTACAGCACAGTTTCAAACTATGAACATTGGTACTTTAGGGCAACCTAATGTTGTTACAATACAACATCAAGGTACAATTTGTAATCATAGATTAATATCGTATTATCATTTTTTATACATATGTAACAAAAACCTATATGAAATGATATTTTTTACAGATATAATACAGCACCCTCAAAGTAATGTGGTAACTCTACCAGCAACTATTTTAACAGCAACGGTAGCTGGAGCACCAGGTCCTGGAGTAACAGTTCCTCCACCAGGAGTACATATTCCACCTCATTCAGGACCATTGGTACCTCCTTCCCAAAGTCAGGTAGAAATTAATTGAGATAATGATATCGATCAAAGAAACATTCATTATTTGTTGATAACCTTTGCTGGTTTAAAAGGTAACTGAAGTCGCGTAGAAAGTATTGCCCCTTATTTAAGGGTTCAATACATTTTTTTTACTAATAGATGGCGTTATTAATATTATTGACTGAATATATATTGTTTCTCCTATCAACAGGGTTTTGTTAAGGCTTTGTCTTTTTATTTTAAGGAAATACAGACTTTTATGCCGCCACCACCTGTTGGACAAGTACAATTAATTGGGCCTCCATCAAGTGTAAGTCAAGTGCAATATCAGATTCATCCTGGTCAACCGCTACAAATTCAAGGTATTCAACCAGGATCACAAGCATCACCGCAGCCTGTTACTCAAATGTATGTTATGAGTCAACCACCACCACCAAGTCCAGCTCAACAAAATTACATTTCAACTGCTAGTGTGCCAGTTAGTGGGGCAGTGTCATATGTTTATACCCAACCAAGTGTACAAAGGCCTGCAACACCTTCGCAAGGGATGATTGAGACTGTCAATGTTAACTTGCAACAACCACCACCAACAGCTCCTCTCAATATATCTCAACAACCTCCACCTCCATTATTACATCTTCACTTTCCTCCACCTAACTTTCCTCCAAATCAACCACCACCTCCCGTGCCTCAGACTTATCAAATACAATATCAGCAGGTACAGGCGCCTGTGTCACAATCACAAGCACAGTTCGTTCTACAACCTGGTGAACATATTGTGCCACCACAAATACAACAAAATCATGAACAACCTCAAGCAGTAGCACAACATATGATCCCACCTCAATTCGAGGGTCATCCTCCACAATTTCATTTACAAGTTCCACCACCATCTACTCAAACCTTTTTGGTTCCTAATGCTCAATCTCCTCAACATCATCAGCAACCTCCATTACCACAAGGAGGTGAAATTCAGCATCAACAAGATGAACAAGGTCCACTACCACAGCCGGTACCTCCTCCGCAAATAGTACCTCCTCCATCAGTGGCACAAATGCAAAATTCAATGAATGTTCTTACTAGTGTTCCTCCGCCAACGCAGGCACCTCCTCCTCCTCCACAAAATGCTCCATGGCTCTATCAAACGCAGCAACCGCAGCAAATACCTCACTCCCAGGGTCAGCTACAGGTAATTCTATGAATAAATAACTAAAATCAAAATATATAAATGTATGTAAATGAAGTAGTGTATATTTTACGACATTTATGTACTAACTATTCTTCCCTAGGTACAAATGCCACCTGGAAATATGCCACTTCATAATGCACCACCGCCACAAATACAAGCCCAAATACAATATCATACTCCCCATATGCAATATCAAAATGGGCATATACCGGCGCAAGTACATTATACAGTACAAACACCTCAACATCAACCATTTGAACAAAAGCCAGATTCCCCTGAACAACAGAAACCTCATGGAGTGAAGAGAAGGTTTTCTGATATTGAAGGAAATCAGGTATATTTACAATTATTAGTAATTCAAATATATGGATGTTAAATAATATAAACTATTCAAATAAAACTAATGTTTACGAACAGGAACCACCACCATATCAATGTGGCCCTTTACCTGCTCAACGTCATGGCACAGGGTAAGCATGTGCATATATTATTTTCGTTTGTTTATCTTTATAAATTCATACCAATCATTTGCGATAACTTGAGTGTTGTTAGTAGGACAATCACTAGGTATACAAATCAAGTTACCTTTATGTAAAGCGGATTTTAGAATAAGTCAAGTATTCTTTGAGAATATTAGTAATATATTACAAGAAAATATATTATATAGTTGTATTTTTATCATAGAAATTGTTAACTTTAAATACAATATAATACTTTGCTTTCTTGCAAAGCATTCTTTTTTCTTTTACAACATTATTTAATAATTTACAATATATCGGCATTGGTAAAGCAATTTTTACTTTTTATGTAAATTTATGTTTCAATTAGTTAATAGTGTGTATAAAAATGTAGCAGAAAATTAACACAAAGGTAATATTTAAATTGAAAAAATTATATTCTTGTTTGAACAAATTTTTGTTTACAGAACCCCGCCTTTACCAAAGACCGTGTAAACTTTGATGACTATATATATATGGATTTCTTATGAAACCAAACAGATCTATGTAATAATTAATTTATTCTTGATGGAACTGACAATTGTAAATTTTCATGTTTGTCGATTCACGATTTTTATAATTATAAAGCATGATGTTACATTGATTATTTGTTAAGTATTGTATTATAGATATAATAATTATTTAATCACAAATCTTTTTATGAAAAAAAAAAAAAAAAAACTTGATATATTCATACGAACAAATTTCAATGAATAATAATTATGAGCCAATGTTTAATTCTATATTATTATTTTTGTTACTATTATTATTATAATTATTATTATTATTATTATTATTATTTTTATTATTATTATTATTATTATATGTTCAAATTAATGTATGAATATATAGAGTTTTGTATAATAGATAATTATATTTTTTTAATTTTGTACAAAAAATATATTTACATAGATTTGTTCATATCATGGGATAATTCAATTATGCGTAAGATTTGAAAAGTAAAATTGATTAATATTTATATATATACATATAAACAAGCTTAATTATTATTTAAATTAAGCAGTTTGCACAATGGAGGTTTTTTTTTTTATATTTAAAAAGAGTTTTTTGCTTTAATTGTTAATTATAAGTTACTTCATCATCAATAGCAAGCAAGCAAGCAAGCAAGCCAAACGTATGCATCATAAAATGAAGTTTTATTTTGTAGAATTAAAATAATTGACATACCGTAATGAAATAAATTTTGATATTATTAATAATCATCTGGTGAATTCAGGCTTGTTCTTAATATTTCAGAAATAGCCATGGGTGTGCATCAGGTGACTTTTACATTAATATATGAAATGCTTGTGTGCTGTTAACAACTTACAAAATTAATGAGTTCAACTGAATTGTTTAAGCAGAGAAGGTGAACGTCAACAGCAAGTCTTACATGGTCCATCGCCAGCAGGTGCCGGTCTACCCCATGGAGATCGAAACAAGCTGCTAATGCCACCTCCACATCCAGGTCTGTAACTAAGAGTATTTTATGTGAAAAAATGCTAGATATTTTTACTAAATAGAATAAACTGATATATTCATTGCAGGAGGAAAGACTTTACATGTAAATTGATTATTCTTTATGACAGATAAATGTTTACAAAGTATTTTAATGAAGTATAATTTTTGACGAATGTAAAGTCGTTCCTTTCTATATTTATTCTTAATATGTGTGTGTGTGTGTTTTTTTTTTTAATCATTGAAAATAAAGTATCTAGCATTTTTTTTTTTCAATACTCTTAGACTGTAAATTTATTTAATGTAAATATATTTTTATAAAAATGGGTTACACACATATATACATATATAATAAAACAAAAAATGATGTTATATGTGTTTTTTAATTTGTATTTTTTGGTAAATCGCTTCTTTTACATTTGCCTAAGTTTAAACTTTGCAGATGGACACGAGAGATTGATAAAAAGGATTTGTGACACAATGCTATTACATTAGCTGCTTCAAATTTGTTTCTTATTATTTGAATTTTACGAAACTTTGCATATATGGCTACAGTAGTTGATTCAGGCATTTTAATTTTGCCGCTATTTTTTTTTTCTTTTTTGGTAATGTTTCTTATTAATTACTCATTCATATTTGTACGCTTATTCGAACATTATTTAATAAGATAAATTTTGATTTCAGAAACTATACGAATATCCAAAATATTATGGATCCGATCATTTATTAAATATATGTATAGAGAATGTTAAATATAACGATCACATTGAAATTTTTAAATATTTTCCACATAAATTTTAGGATTCTACGATCCATGGAGATTCTTCTGAAAAGAAATTAGCCTATAATTTATTTTGTGTTAATATATAATATAAATTATATCAAATTTTCAGAAACATTCTACCAGCGAGATTATATCAACGATGATAATTCATTTCTAATAATTTTAAGTTTATATATTGCAGTAAGAAATGTTGATTAACTAAACTGGTCTCTGATAGATGGAATGTACAAATTATAAGAAGAAAAGAGCAAATAAATTAATATTCGTTATAAAATAGTATATTATATTAAAGAAATATTTATTTGTTAGCTTTATAAATATCTATCCGGTAATTAGTAATAATAATAATTATATTTTATTGGTACAGCGAGGAGCAGCCTGGTGAACGATCCTGCAAAACGGCAGATGTAATATCATTAATTTAACGATTATATCTTTAGCTTTTAACAAAAAGCCGTGTGTTTTATTTATCGCTGGATGTATTTATCATCACGTAAAAGCAGAACACATAACAAGGCAAAAATAATCATCATCGTTTTTCGCAAAAATAATATGCGAAAGAAATTGATTTTAACTTGTAATTACTAATTGCAGTATCATAATCGAAAAGCCAATTTAATGCAAAATAATGTTTTGATAGTGTTTCATCGATATCGTTATAGTTATAACAATAATTTGTATTATTCAGGTGAAAAGCGTAACATGGATCCCAAACATACGGGATTAAATCCAGGTACGGTTTTAGAGGAGAATTTATTTTGATTTATTTAACGTATTACTCAAAATAATTCACTTCCATTTAATTAGGTAACGAGTCAGTATTACTCGCTGAATCTGGAGGTATGAATCCAGCTACTGGAGGAGGACCACCTTTACCACCATTACCACCTCCACAAGCACCTTGGCAATCTCATCATATCAGAGCTCCTTGGGGTAGACCTCCGCCAATGCCAAGAGAGGAACATCACACGTTGTGTCCACCTAATTTACCACCTACGAATATGCCACCACCACAGATAAGACCAAGAGGTAGATCATTAATTAACTCTTTATCAATTTATATCATACTAATAATAGTTTTATTATGAAAATAGGTTATTTGGAAGGTAATCGTTCTCCTATTCAAAATACGGTGATGGATCATCCATTGAACATCGAGTACAATCAAATACCACCGCATGCTGCAAAACCAGCACCTTACAATTCGCATCCATTGATGCAATCTATTTGCAATCCACCTCCACCACCACCACCCCATCAACAACAACGGCCTCAACATCCGGCGCAAATGATGCCGCCGCATTATCAAGTGCCAATATCTCAAGCATATCAACCACCTACACCCTGTCCACCATGGATGAATTAAAATTATTGAAAATAATTTTTCTTCTATATCCATATATTGATAACATTAATATAAAAGATCTTTCATGAAAGATCCAATTAATTAGGGATCGTTAAATTAATTCTATTTGATATTGATTTGTTCCTTGATAAGTTATATATAGTTATACATATATATATAGTTATTGAATTATATTGTAAAAAAGGAAGTACATAGTTACAATATATTGTTCTGTAAAAATTTGTAAATATTTCAGAACCTCTATCTAAGTTATGTAAGTTATAAGGAACGAATGATAAATTTATTATTAATTATAAGTATATATGAAACAACAACAAAAAAAGGAAAATGATGTTAAAATTATTATTTTTCTTTGTATCGTCTTAAAGTTAAAAAAAGATAAAAAAAAGAACAAACGACATCTAATGTTGTAAATGATAAATTTTTATTATAAATTATTTAAATAACGATTGTTCGCTTTTTAATTAGCGAATATATAAATGTTATATTCCATTATTATTTTTTCTTTTTGTCGCAATTGAGATCAGATTCGTTTAAATTTATGTTTGTTTGTTTTATTTTTTCATTTGTTCGTTAGACGACGATGATATTATGAAGTGTGTACTTTTTTATGAATGCACAAATAAATAATAAATAATTAAAGAAACTTGATTGGGGATAGTTGTGTTCAATAATAAATACATTTATCATAAACTAAAGTATACAGAGATATCACATTCAATCAAACGTTACATTGAAGAAAATTATGAAACACATCGACGTGTGTTGATCAGTAACCGTTCCTTCGCTACGTTGTAAACTGTTATCAAGCAAACATCGTTAAAGCCTCTGTGTTTTCGCTTCTAATTGCTCGTTGCCCTGATTAGTGTTATGACCTGCCCCTGAACATTCGAGCCCCTGTGAACAGGAAACGACGACGACCAAACTCCAGCTTGGCTTACGTCCACGAGCTTTATGCGAATTTCCTCAATTCTCTGTATCTCGATTGAACTTCTACCATCAGAGAAAATTATGAAACTGTGAAACAATTCACTAACGTTTGTTGCTTTTCCAATCACGATCAATAAAGTTAGACATCACTTTGGATGTATGTGAATTTATTTTCGATTTTGATAATCGATTAGAACATATAACGATGATGATGATGACAGGAAAGAAAAGAAATTAATTCTTTTAGGGTAGGGGTGGGGGGTTTGACCAAATATATATATGTATATAACCAAATAAAATCTGTAATATTTTGAAGATAATGATCGAACCTATTGGAATTATTTTGTCAAGATGTCACAAGGTTGTCCATCTGTTTCTCATCAACTTGTCGCAGCGTCTATTGCCTTTCGTCGTGCTCGTAAAAAATTTCCTAAAGATTATGGCGTTAGATCTAAAGAAGATAACACCAAAGTAATTTAACAAATAATCGTATATATATATATATATATAGATGTGAAGAAAAAATATTATTCTTTATTTTGTTTAAATCCTAGACCGAAGTAGAATCGAGTAGAAGAAAAAACAATAACGATCTGCCAGCTAGTAGTTCATCGTCCGCTAAATGCATGAGCAACAACAACGATAAATCACAGTGTTTTTGTTCACCGTCCGTGTACAGTGACGATGGTCCACGTTATTTGTCAGCTAAACAAAGTTTATCGATTAAACAAAGCAAATGTACGTGCTTTAGACGTAACAAAAAATCTTCCGAAGAAGAATCTACGAGATGGGCCAATGATCAGAGTGCTGTTGGTGATGTCTTAGACAAAGTATCAACTCGAGAACCTCTTGTTGAAGAAATTCAATTAGGAAAATCGATAAATCGATACAAGTAAGAATCATTTGATTGATTAAATAAATAATATTAAAAGTAAATAACTCATTAGAATTTGTTTTTTTATATAGTCATGACGTTGATGTAAACACGAAGAATAATAGTACACATTTAAATAGAAAAAAGTGTAATTGTTGTTCAATATCTAATAAAAAATCTGTGGATATATCTGATCCATCTAAATTAGATTCTCTTGATCTGTTATACGTTGCATCGGATGAGAAACATTGTCACGTTAATTGTATGAACAATCATGGTAAGTTTTAACACTCGTTATTAAATATTATTATTTAATCAGAATTATATGTAGGATTAATCAAAAGTTTGTGATTTTTATTGTGTTGAAACTTTACTTTGAAATTTGATAAAAATTATATTAAATAATACTTTGATATAAACTATTTAAATAATACAACCAGTAGCGATAACTACGAAGCATAGCATAAAGAGGAGACCTAGAATATTAAGAACTGTACAGCTACATTCCGTCTAATTCTCTCGCAGGCTCAATCCTATATGTTTGTCTTTTTGTCTCTTATTTTTTAATATAGTAGCCGTTTCATAGCCTCGTTACATAGCTCCGTTTCCGTTTATTTACTTTTCAGATCACTCCCATTCTAAAGAAGTTCTCACTTCAAAAAAATAATTAAAGACAAACACATCGTGTTTCAGAACGTCTCGTTGAAGATGAAACGTTTGACCATTTTTCACGAAGTAACCAGAATGATCAGGAGATTCGTCGATCGTGTTCGAAATTAGATAGGTCGTCGACAAGGAAAGAAGAAGAAGGAGAAGGAGAAGAGGAAGAAGATATCTCACCTTTGCTCCACACATGTGACCCTCGTTCCCCACGAGGCATTAACCTCGATCTCTTACGATCTCCCGAAGACCATCGACCTCGTCTATGCCATCGTTATCCTACTTGTCCTTCTCGTCATTCCTGTCGACAACGACGATGTCACTCTTGTCAGCAAAAAAGGTTTTCTTCTTTTTTATATATGTGTGTACAATATATTTTTCAACAGGTTGTTATGTTTATTAATTTTTTTTGTTTTAATATTTTTAGGAAACTTATAAGATTACATTGATATTGATTGAGATGTTGTTTATGCAACTATTTTAATGGTTAATGAAGGATTAATATTTATTGGGGTTAACCAAAATGCTACTCTTGTCAGCAAAATAGATTTTTTTGTTTTATATATATAAAGAAACCAAATAATTAATATATATATTGTATTATTATATAAATGGTATTATTATATTAATTAATGTATTATATTGAAATTTTAATTATATATAATTAAATTAAATAATATAATAATTAAATATTAAATATTACTATTATATATATAATTATATTATTATAATATATAATATATATATAATATTTATAGATATATACGAAATATTTTTCAACAGGGTGTTATTATATTTATTATTAATTTTCTTTTTGTTTTATTATTTTAACAAAACCCATACAATTACATTAATATTGATCGAAATGTTATTATGCAACAATTTTAATGGTAAATGAATGATTAATATTTATTAAGGTGAACCCAAAATTGGTGACATTTATTATGTTGTATTATTAATTAAGAAAGATGATCTATACTAACACATTTCTTTCCCTTTTTCTCCCTAACCCTTCCTTCAACCACCCTTCCATTTTCTGGATTCCCTCAAAGCGAAAGGATTTCTAATTTTGTACCGGTCGGTTGCACGTGTCCTTCTATTTTTGATAATCGTCGAGTTTGTTCGTGGAAGGATCATCACGAGAGGATACGAACTTGTAAGAAAAAGGACAGAGACGTAGAAGAGGAAGATGATAATGTAAGAATTATTGATCACAAAGATTCGATATCCATTCTCATGGAAAAATATAAATCGAGAGAAACGTTGGATTTAAACGAGGAAAGGAAAAAAAGGAAAAATCGTGCTATGATAAAGGAAATGAAAATTGGCAATCGTAATAACGAGGATTCACAAATTTCTCGAATTGTGATTCGTGAAAACAGAAGAAAGGATTGTAATGGTACAAATGTATTAGAAAATTCGAAAAGTTGCGATCGCTGTAGATGCCAAGAAAATCGTCTGAGGTGGAAAAAGGATACGACAACGACGAGAAAGGAAGAGGAAGAGGATGAAGAGGAGGAAGAGGAGAAGTTGTTGTTGTTGAAAGAGGAAAAGGATCAAGAGAAGAAGATTTTGCTGTTCGATGATGATGGTCGTAATCGGATTCGCGGTGAAGGCGATTTCTATCGAAGGAAGAAGAACCCAACCCGATCGAAATTTGGAGAACCTTGGAGACATACCTTTTGACAAACCTAAAACCTTCACCCTTATACCAGTTAACTTTTCTATACACATGCTTTTTTATTTTTTATTTTATATCCTCTTTCTTTTTTTTTTTATTATTATTATATCCAATTTTTATATATATATATATATATATATATATATATATATATATATATATA
>NW_015149029.1:956246-976365 GCF_001465965.1 Polistes dominula | reverse complement strand
CCATTACAAATATTTAGTATCGGCCCATTACAAATATTTAGTATCGGCCCATTACAAATTGATCATTGGCCGATTAATGGGCCCAGCAATGGGCCACGTATTATTCAAATTATTAGCCCATTAATTGAGATATCTGGAATATGTCAAAAAAAAAATTATCTCATTAAATATCTGATTTTATCCATGGCATGAAACTCTGACAAATGATACAACAATATATAATATATATATAATATAAATATTATTATGTATTATTATTAATTATATATATATATTTTATAAATGGAATTTACAAAGTACTCTAATTAAAAATAAGATTTTACGTTAGAATTTAGTACGAATGAAAAGTGTCACCACCACCATTACGACTATCACCATCACCACCCTCCCATCGTTTCCATGATAAAAATTACGAATCAAAGCTTTGAAGGTAGCTTAAGGGTCGACGTTTTTTCCTTGAGAAAGAAAAAAAAAAAGGAAATTTTTATTATCATCAAATATATATATATACGTACTTGTGAAAGTAGTATTCGCGTAAGAAAGATAAAAAGCGTTTTATCATCTTTAATTGCTATTATAGTATAACCGGGTCAAAAGCTTCAAAAGATTCGCAACAGCTCGAAAGATGGGACAAGTATGTACTCGGTGATAATTTAACTCAACCTTTACAAGGAGTTTCCATCTCCCTTTTTTTCTTTCTTTCTTTCTTTTATTTCCTTTTTTCTTTTTTATCCGTAGATCTTATTCTTTTGTGAAATCCTTTAATAGAAATTCACAGTGACGACTGTAGTAAAGGTGACTTAACTGAGTTATAATGTTATTATACTTCGTAAAACCTAAAGAACTCTTGATACGATGCAAAGAAGAGTAACATTAAATATGAAAAAGGATAAAGAAAGAAAAAAAAACACACACACACATATACACAGTAAAAATAAAGAAACGAAGACATACGTACCTTGGGTAATGTAAGAATATAAAATTTATTTTGAGAAGTAAAAGAAATGTTTTAAGAATCGATGTAACTTACGTGGCTGTGTTTCCTTCTTACGAGAATACGAACATTTCTTGGAAATATTTATGAAATTACTTACAGCTTCTAGCTTCCAAAGAGAAAGAGAAAAAGATGAAGAGAAAGAGAAATAGACAGAGAGAGAGAGATAGAGAGAAATAGTTTCTTATTCCTTTTCTTGATCGACAAGAACGAAGAGAGAAAGATTCATCTCGCGAATGCGATGATCCTTTTGTTTTTCGAGAAGGAAAAGCTGGGATGATCCTAGGTAAGGATTCTCTCGTTTAAGGATTATAACGAGAGAGAGAGAGAGAGAGAGAAAGAGAGAGAGAGAGAGAGAGAAAGATAACGTTGAACTATCTCTCTTTCTCTCTCTTTCTTATCGTTTTAAATTCTTTAGAAAATTTCGACGAAATGAGAGAGAGAGAGAGAGAGAGAATATTATCGATCCTGAGTATAAACAAAGATGAGAATTTACCAAGGATTTATAAAGATTCTTATTTTAATAGGATGATTCGTGAATTTTCGAATGATTTATTATATTTCAACGAGATTTACTTTTTTTTATTCATTTTTCTATTAACTGAATTTTTAATTACTGGTTTATAATATTGGTTTGGCAATTAATTTATTGATTATTTTAACCCTTAGTGTATTATGGATGCATATACGTGTTTGTTAATATTAATATAAAATAATGTAATATGTGTAATTAATAATTAATTAAATTATATTTATAGAAAGCACAAGTTTAATCATTAAATATATTATTTATTATTAGAATTTGGTTAATAATAAATTATTTCGTTTCTACAAAACATTTTAGTTTTCAAAGTATTCAGCACTCAAAGTGTTGAAAAAGCCACCTATCGATAAAATTCGCAATTATTTATTTGCCAACCTAATACAAGGGTGATTTCTTTTTTTTTTTTTTTTATCATTGAACAAGAAAGTGGAAACTCGTAGATGGGAATGAAAAATACAAAAGAAAAAAAAAAGTAATAATAAAAAAAGAAATGAAATTTACATTGAAAGCATTGAAGGGTAATCAGAATGCTATTTTGAAAAAAAAAAAATAAAATGAGGGAGGTTAAAGAGATTAGGTTCTTTTGGTGTAAGTGTAGACGATGTAAACGAAAGGTAAGATAATGGAAAATCATAAAAGAACATTGGCAAATTCCCTGATTGGTCGCCGGTTTAAGAGACAGACAGACAAAGTGTGGAAATCTAGAATGGTAATATTTCAAATTCATTTTCCTGACAATCTCCGGCACTTACACAATGAATCCTCAAACCTTTCATTTAGAGAACCAATGAAATCAGAAATAATCCGTCTATGCAGAACAATAATATTGAAAAGATCAGGTGAGAGGAATAAAACAAATCAAAAAAGTAATGAAAATGAAACAAATAAACGATAAAGTTGATAAAGGAAAAGTCTAATAAATTTCACTTTATTTGAATCTGAACTATTTCTATCTTCTTTCTCTATTTTATATGTTTGTTGAACGTTAAAGTATACTTTAGATAAGATGAAAGAAAGAAATAAAAAAAAAAGAAAAAAATACAGGAAAATAAAATGAGATTAAAAGTACATGCAGTTTGTATTTGAATGTGTGTTCTATTTCATTTTACTTTGGTTTTTTTGTTTGTTTGTTTGGTTCTGTTTCAACGATTTTCCCTAAAAATTCATTGAACAAGTCTAAAACGAGAAAAAACGTACCTTTCCATTCTATTTCGTTTTCTTTTCTTTTTTTGGGGGGTTAAGGAGGAAGGGTAAATCTTCCACGTAGGGGATCTACCTGTAAAAACCATGAGCAAACATTTCGATAAGTTATCGCGTAATTATGATGCCCATAGAAATCATACGTTAGAACGTTTTATTTTTCTCCGGTAAGCAATAAAGTATACAACCTAGTCGTTTTTCATCGGCACCGTAGAAATAAAAGTTGAGAAATAGGAAAAACGGAAACAAATATTCTTCCATTCGGTATCCAAAATTTCCTAACACATGATATTTATTTATTCTATTTTTTGAATAACGAATAATTTATTTAACTTTTCTGATATTTAAATGTAACAATTTGTACGTGATTTTTTAATTAACATAAGTCATGATTTAAAAATTATTATAAAAAAAAAAAAAATAAATGAAAAAGAGAAAATGAGAATTTTGTGCGTTGATTAAAATGAGATGAAAAGAAAAGTGTCGTTCGTATTCAAAAGAGAAAGAAAATATTAAATTTGTTCTTTCGTCAAGCAACGAAAGTTTTTCGTTTCGTTTCGTTTCGTTTCATTTTGTTTCATTACGTTTCGTTTCACTTTTCAGTTGTTTTAATGTAAGTATAGTTCGTATATAATTTTAATGCGAAACGTAAACGCACGATGTACAAAGAAGAACACGCTGCCTTTCATACAAAGGTGAAACGAATGAAATTACGTTTTAACTAAAGCGGATGAATTAAAAGATCGTCGGTTGTGTTGAAAGAGAAAAAGAGAAAAAGAAAAAGAAGAAGAAGAATTTTCGTACTTCCGAAAAATAAAAGCAGAACAAAAAAATGATATTAGGGAAACCTCTCGCGTGCTCGACCTTTTTATGGTTTCTTCTTCTTCTTCTTCTTCTTCTTCTTCTTCTTCTACCACTTGTTCCCCTTAACCATTTATCCGGTGTTCTTTGTTTTCAACGAAGCACAAACCGGGTTTGTCCCATTTCCTCTTTTCCATTTCCTATTTTACTTCTCTTCGTACCTCGTACTTCAAGCTCACTTTCTTTCTTCCTCTTGATTCTTCCCTCTCTCGGTTGGGTGCTCCTCTATCAACCCGATTCTTCTCGGCGAATTAACGTTTCACCACGAATCCGCAAAATAAATCTTCTAAGGCCGCAATTACAGTGGTCGCGGCAAGAAACTAAATCTTCGAATAACGATGCGGCCATTCCACAGGGGAGGGGGTGGTTCAGGATGGTGTAAGAAGGGTATGGAATGTGGTTATAATAAATTTATATCTTTCTCGTGCAAAACTAGTGTAACAGGAAAATTTGATTCTAATAAATCTTTTAGAAAATCGAAAAAAAATCTTCCTTCTGTGACCAAAAAAAAAAAAAGAAAATAATAAGAAAATTATTTTCATCTTCTTCGATGTTAAAAAAGTAATAATAATAAGAATTTAAATTTACTAAAATAATATAAAGTTATATCTTTTGCGTGCAAACGAGTGTAATAGAAAAATTTGGTTTTGTAATAAATTTAAAAAAAAATCGAAAGTTATTATTATTATTATTATTTTTAACTGGTATTAGGAACTCGAAAGTTCATTGTCGCAAATACCAAATCCCGCCATTGTTCCTGTCCCTGAGCGCGATCCTTCCATTCGTGGTCTTCGTATCCTATTTCTTTCAGGTCTCTTCTAATATTATCCTCCCATCTATGTCTCGATCTACCTAGTGGTCTATTCCCATTTGGTATACTGACCAATATTTTGTGCGTCGTTCGATCCTCCCCCATGCACCACGCCAGGTGACCAGCCCATCTTAATCAGCGTGATTTTACGACGTTGATAATGTCCGGTTTGTTGTACAATCAATGTACTTCAACGTTATGGTGTTTTCTCCATTCGTTCGTTTCCTCATCACGTTTTGCACCGAAGATTTTACAAAAAACTTTGTTTTCGAAAATCCTCAATTTCTTTACGTCCCATAACGTAAGCGACCACGATTCACTACCATAAAGGACTACTGGTAGGATGATTGTCCTGTATATCCTGATTTTTGTAATTGCCTAGACAGCAATCGCGAGTTGAGTAATTTGTTAACCGAATGAAAACATGAGTTGCCTAAATTGATTCTTTTCTTAAGTTCTTCACAAAATCGAAAGTTGCTACGAAAAAAAAAAAAAAAACTAACAAACTTCTTTTTTCATCATCTTCAATGCTGACAAAAAAATAATAATCATTATTATAAGAATGTATGATATTATAATTGTATAAGTATTATTCACGGACCCAAAAATTCATGTTATTGAAAATAACTTATCTTTAGATGTTTAACATTAAAAAGTTCTGAACTAACCAAGAGGGATGATGAAGAAGAAGAAGAAGAAGAAGAAGAAGAAGAAGACCAACGTTCAATTACGAGACACAAAAGAGAAAGTTGCCTGAACGTCATCCGTTGTTACTGCTCGGCCGCACGTTTATTTGTTCTCTGGACTACTATGGCTGCCTTGTGATAGTAGGAAGGGACGAATCACTATTGTTCTTAAAGATTGAGTCTTCTGGAAGGATTAATGAGAGCTCTTTCATAAATCCGATTGGAAAAGCCCATCTTGAATCTTCTGCTGATGTCAGATGTCAAAAATTGTCATCTCTTTTAATCTACTGTGTCTATTATTATTATTATTATTATTATTATTATAAAATTGCAAAATCTTTTTCCTCTAATTTTTTTTAATCTAGTATTATATTTTTTGATATTTTATATAAAAAAAAAAAAAAATAAAATAAAATTATTAATCCTTCGAGAAGTTATACTCGATGATTACTCAGTGGTTTAACAGGATAACTATGTTTGTTTAGGTTTATATATATATATTAAAATTATTAATATAATATATTAATAAAATAAAAATAGTTAATTTAATAATAATATATAAATATATTATATATTAAAATTATAGAACCCAATAAGAGTACTATATATAGAACTATTGAGTTCAAATGAAGATGATTTCAATTTTTCGTTGACGAACTTGCCAAAAGTTCCTATCATTCTTTACATTTACACATATGAAATACATAAAACTATTTTATATATATATATATAAAAGAATAATAGTTTTTTCTAGGAATAGAAAAATGTTAAAAAGTTCTGATTGTAAGATTTTTCTTTATATTTCTGTACGTACAAAGGTATACCAAAAGAAACTTGAGATTGGTAGACGTTTCGATCTCGATAAAATTGAACGTTTTCGATATGAGAACGTTTAAATTACCTTCGATTCTTTTTCCCTTTCTCTCCCTTCATCCCTATACTAACCCCATTCCACCCTTTTCAAACAACAGAAGCTCGTTTCTAAACCGAGCGAGAAACTCTCTTTTACTGCGGTTGTTTTACGCGCTCTATCCGAAAATGTCGGCTAGCTGTTGAAGGGAGAGAGGAGGAAGGGCGTTTTTCGTCTCAAGTATCCACAACTTTACCTTCAAAGTAGTACGAACACTATACACTCAGACTACCAATATATCTAGGTATATTGTACAAAAGTAACTGTTTTTCGTTCTAACTATTTTTATTTTCCTTCCTGTAATCGTAGTTTCCTTTTTTTTTAAAAAGTATTTACGTATTATAGGGTTAACCAATCAAATAAAAATTATATATTAGAATTTTTTTTATGAAATAATAAAAAATAAGTGACTCAAAAAGGTTTATATAAAATAATAATAAATCATTTTGATGATTACTTATTGATTATTGTTGTAAATTGTCTTCGTGTAATTGTAGTATATTTTTTTGTGTGTTTTAAAGTATTTACGTATTATACAGTAAAGTAATCGAATAAAAATTATATTAACAATAATATTTCTATAAAATAATGAAAAATAAGTGACTCATAAAATTTACAAATAATAATAAAAATTATTTTGATGATGATTTGTTGTTGTTGAAATTGATGTAATTAATTAAATCGTTTTTTGTGTTTGCAACCAAAAATATTTGACGATATTCTCTCGAGGGAGATAATCGAGAGAGAGAGAGAGAGAGAGAGAAACTAGAGAAGTGGTGTATCCAGATAATATACGCATAGTATGTATACATATATATATGTAGTAGAATTACGTTATATATATATATATATATATATATATATAGTAACTTTAGTGTAAAATCGAGCACGAAGATCGAGAATGGTAGGCGGCACGATCGAAACTAAAATTACATAGTTAATGGAACTCTGGACGTGGGCATATTCTCTCTTACATTATGCGAACAAGGATAAAAAGAAATCTAGGAGAATCTCGTTCCCTTTAATCCTCACTCTCAACCCTTCACACCAACTTTACTCTAGAAAAATATAAGACAACGTTTTTTTCTCTACTCAGGTTAAATCAAGATTTTTATCTTAGACTTTCCCTTTTAAGTTTTCTCAAGGAATTTTTACCACCCTGTTTTGTGTCTTACGTTAAATACGAACGATTTTCTTCTTCTAATTTATTTGGCAAATTAACCCTTTGCACTTGAGACCTTTTTTTCACTTGTACTAACTAACAACTCGACGACGATTAAGGAAACATTTTACATGTACATACTTTAAAGTCATTTATATAAACAAACAAACGTATACAAATAAAAATCAAATTTCATCAATTTATTTTATTTTTCTAATATATAATATATTATTATATAATATTATTAATAATATATTAATAATAATATATAATTGTATTATATTATATATTAACGAATAGAAAACCAAAGTTTTATTGGATGATTAAATTTTTAAGACCATCCTCAGAATGAATTTCGAATACAGCAGTAATACCGTCATTAAATGGTAAAGTAACACCTCCATCAATAACTAAACCAGCATCGAAACCATGAGACATGACCTTGACCTTTCGACACATTCTTCTTTCGGGGGAAGATTTTGGTTTAGGCCATTTACTTGCTCTATACAATTCACGAATCATGTAAGACATTCTGTCATCTTCTACGTGAATAAGCAAATAATAAAATTAATTTATTTATTGAAATATGATTTTGTGATTTTCTTTTATTAAAGTTATTAATTTTATAAACTAATTGATACCTGGATCAAATGGAAGACTACGATGATAAGATTCAATTACATTCAAAGCTTCATCCTCATCGATATCCTTTCCCATTGCAATTTTGACCAATCTTTTAACAGTTTCAGGTGCTTGAAGATTCATAGAACGATACCAACTTCTAGAACCTGAACCAGTGCATACACACATTCCAGAACTTTGTAGTTTATAAACGTCTTGATCGTCAACTTGAATGGTCAATGTTAGTGTACCAGTTGATAAAAATTCACCCATGTATACCTAATAAAATAAAACCTTAAAGCAAAATTAAATAAAAATACATTTTTTTTTCTCTTAATTATTATCATTATTATCAATTATCATTCTTTAAAAAAAAAAAAAAAGTATTGAAAGAATGGAATAAACAAATAATATAAAAAAATGTTGATTTTGTTTTAAACCTCGTTTAACGCCAACCACGGTAAAACCCTTCGATTAGATTTCTGAAGAAAATCTGTGATATTTCTTTCGTTACTTTCTATGACGTTCCTGCAAAATAAAAAACAACAAAGAAAAAAAGAAATTTCAGACACATTAGAATGATAATTTGTGGAACGTTAAACGATAAAATGATAATTGATTTTAGCTTCGACACCGCCTGCCTGTACACCGATACCGTTTTTCATCTCTCTCTCATCTCTCTCTCTCTCTCTCTCTTCTCGTGCCGCATGAATATTAATTATTTTTGATGGAAGGTTTTTGCTTTGTGTTTTTGACCCTTCTCCCCTTGCCTCCCTTTCGTTGTTCTCCCCGTTGATCGAAAGGGAATTAAAAGCCAAATCGACATTTAACGTTAGGTTGCACGGTTACACGTTAATTACCAATATTACTGTGATTTCGATAAATACGTTCTCTTATATGTAATCGAAATTTAATGAGCAATTTCAAATTGTTCGTTGAATTTGTTAAAAAAAAAAAAAAAAAAAAATAGAAAATAAAATCAAATGAGAGAGAAAGAGGATTAAAATCAAAAGGACGAGAAGCTGATATTCATCAATTTTCACGTTGACACTTTGTGTGTGTGGTTTAATTGTAGATTCCCCATTGTGTATAGTACTTTAATAAAGTTACCACAGTATAAATAATTGTCAGTAGTTAACTCTATCTTTCTTTCTTTCTTTCTTTCTTGCTTTCATTCTTTCTTTTGCCTGTCTTGCATCAAGCCGTAAAATTTACGCGGGAGTGTACGGGCTCGCGAACGCATAGTTTCAAAGTTATGACCTCTTCGTAAAAGTCATAACTACGTTAGACCTTGTAATTTGCAAGTTATAACTGCCAAAGTTATATAATGTATATAAACTATAACTTGAAACTGCCTTGTGGTCGAGCAATGAGAGCAATGAAGACGCATTACCCAACTGCTTTTATGAAAAACACGTAATCGGTGAATACCTATTGCTTATTTGAAACTTTCAAAAGAGTAAATGGATCTTCTTTTCTTTAATGACCTGCTACGATGAATAAAAGTTCCTATTATATAGGAAGGAAACATTATCCGCGATATGAACTATGAAAAAAAATAAGAAAATAAAGAAATCACCTTTGTTTCTTTTAAACCACAATTACGAACTTTAATTGGCTTGAACTACTTTCATTTTCGTTTTCTTATTTTTATATTACATATGAGATGTTTATTTTGAAACTGGCCTAATTCCATTTGTTTCATTGCATTGAAACACAAATCCTTCGAACATAAATGGAGTTAGGCCACTTTGAAAATAAACAGCTTATATATTGATCAAAATGTTTGCTTATAATTCATTCGAACATGTATACAAAATGATCTTTTACTTCTCTCTACTTACTCGCAATTCTGTTCATCGTAGTTAACTTTCATTAAATCTTTTAACGAACGAGTTTTTTCATCTAATTGATAAGGTTCGTCATTAATATTTTTCCCATACATTGTGGTTCTTATTCGACTTCTCATCAATAAATGATATTTTCCTTCTTGTAATTTTTGAAATATATTTTCAATCTTTGTACAATGATCTTTGGAAAATGTACGTTCATTGATAACGGTTTTTGGATTAATACCAATTATTGCTTTTTTATTATTTTTAATCAATCTTGATGCTAATAAAAAAGCACCATCTCCACCGATTGAAATCACCAGATCAGCCCATTCAACGTCTTCGTTAGCATTGTCTACGCTAATTGAAATATTGATTAATCATTTCAAGGTTTTTGTTTTGTTTGTTAAGTAATTTTAAGTAATCACGTAAAAATACCTTTTGATCATTCTAAAGTTACATCCAATTTTCTTCGTTATTTCGTTCAATTGATTTTCACAATCAGTTTTCATTTTGTGTTCTTTTTTTAAAGTATCCAAAGATATTTCCGATTTCAATGTAAAAAATTTATCATTAAGTCTCATTTCATCTAAATCGGGATATTTCGATCTTATGATATCCCAACGTGTTACTTTAGTTATTCCTAAAACCCTTTGTGGTTTAAAGGGTAGACATAGCAAACGTTGTGTTAATTTCATTATTTTTTCAATCATGTCAAACTAATTCGAAAATTGGTTAGAATATATTGAAAATAATTGACAAAAATAAGCAGCTAAATTCAGGATGTAGAAAAAAAAAAAAGACAAAATCTTATGTAAATAAATATATTAACGTTGATAAAGAGATAAAAAAAAGAATGGGTTAAAAAGGGGTTAACGTTTGTCGGATTGGTATTTATTCCTTGTTTGCTTTAAGAGAGAATCTACGGAATTCAGAAACAGGATTCAGGATTCGTGCTATCCTTAGCAGCATCCTCCGCAGTTCGAATTCCCACTACCGCAGCATTCCGAGTCAGACCGTCTTCCGGTATTTCTTGGGAAACAGCAGGTACCACCGCCGCTACCGGAGCAACTGTATATCCTTCCGCAGGATTGACCACCGCATCCACCACAAATTCGATACCGAAAACCTTTGCACGTGTGGCACTTGATTCTAATATAAGAAAAACTCAAACTATATTTTTATACACTAAAAAATATTTTAAAAAAGAAAAAGTGTACTGTAAATTATATTTTCTATTTTTTATTACAATATGTTGTTTTCAAATTTAATATTACTCACTGACAAGGATTCAATTGTATTCCATGACAACGATTGATTTCATCAGAACAAATAGGACCACCGCAATAATTGCAAGGACAATCCTTGCAACGATTTTGAAATTTCACCGTCGTACACGTCGGTGAAGATCTTAAGCAGGAAATTGGTGGACATGGTGACGACCTACAGGAAATTTGTGGTCGTCCTGGTGTACAACACGAACCACGTGTATGCTGTAAATTACGTCTACCGAAAATCGTCCAAGCATTCGAGAAGTGTTGTATAGGTTTGTATAATCCTCCACAACCACCACGTATCCTTCCATCTTCGTTTTGATTCTCCGAACCACCACCACCACCACCATCACCACCATCATCATCGTAGTGGTCTTGCTCTTCTTGAAATCTAAGCACGTCTTCGTTGATTACATTGTCGGACCATGGATATTCATCTTCGTTCATGTTCTCATAAAACATTGCATTCGAAGAATCAATGTTATTATTATTATTATTATTATTATTTAAAGATTTTATTTCTGTGTCGTTTAAATCATCTATTGATGATTGATCCAATTCATGACGAATTTTATTTTGTTGTTCAGTTAAATTGCATTTACTTCCACCACCTCTAAGACGTTCCACAATGTTCAATGTCTCATAAGATGATGAATTTTTACATGGTAATATTCCTTTTGAAAAATTACAGTCCTTGTAAGTTTTAGTACGTTCAACACGTTTCGTATTATACGAGAATAAATGAGAACAATTTTTCATTGGACAATAAATATTTGAAATAGTTTTTTTAGGAATGTCAAATTTTCTCAAACGTCGATTCTTTCTGTAAATATTTATAACAATGATATTTAAAATTTCAATCCTATTACTTAGAGTTGATTATATAATTTTTCCATAGAGAAATCAGATTTTTTGGTCTTTCTTTCTTTTTGATTTTCTTTGCAAACAATAGTCGATTATTCGTACAAAGTTTAAACGAATTTGTCATTATTTTCATTTTTCAATGTGTCAATCAAGAAAATCGGATCGAAATACGCACGCACAGTACTCACTAATGTTAAAATATATTTGTTGTGTTTCTTTCATTCGTCACGAAATCAAATTAATCTCGGAGTAAAATTAAAAGTGGATTTTAATTAGTAAAAAGAGATTTAGACAAATTTAAAGAATTAAAGTTACGAAGTTAATTACTGTACGATCCGAAATGATTGTACGGTAACTAGCGGTATTCGAAATGCGCGCGTCTGATTCTATCGATTATGATTCTAGATCGATTCTTGTTACGAGTATCGAACAACTAGTTTAGTAGAATATCCTAGTTTCTTTTCGATTATTTTATTTATCATTTAACGAAAAATAAAACAATAGAATATACCTATTATTTTCTCCATGGTACTTCGAAGTGTTTGATAGAAGCAACGTGGTGGACGTTGTTGTTTCACGTTGAAACTTCCTAGAGACGTTAGTAGTAATACTAGTACTCCCATCAGCCATTATGTTTTGCTCAAGTTGAAAGTTCTGACGACGACGACGACGACGACGATGACGTTCAGGGACACCAGGAACTACGTAGCTGACGTAGTTGTTGTACGACGAGGGAACGCACTCTGCAGAAACGCTTACGCGTCCAACGCAATTCTTGCCTAAGAGACAACAGCTTTCCCAACAACTTTCCTGAGCTTTCTCCAACCACCACCCCATCCGTTGACCACGAAGGCTACTTAGGCTTCTAACAAACCCACGACATAGAAGATCTTCCTTAGGTCTTCCAAGTGAACTTACCACCTGGAAAACCCTATTCTTCTTTCTTCTACTACGAATTTTTGCCATTACGTTCTTTCTCAAGTTTCTACCACCACCACCACCACCACGTAGACGATTACGTGTTACGTAAAATCGTGGAAATAATTTTCTACCTGATAAATCAATTATATTCATTTTTGTTTGATCAAATATAATTGTATTTTATATTTCAAATAAATAAAACATCAAATAACTCACTTAGATTGAACTCATCTTCGTCGTACAATCCGTTAGATGTTATTTCAATTCCTTATTAAAATAAAATAGAATTTGATTGAACATTAATCTTGTTTTTAAAATATAAACAACAATTATTTACCTGGTACGCAAGAACATTTTCCATCGCAACCTTGTCCTAATCCTGGACCACAACCTGGAAGTCCTCCGCAACAATTTGTACATTTACGTTTCTTTTTGATTATAGGCATGGTCAATGTTTGAACACCCTTGTCTTTAACTAATACATAATTCATTCTTTTTTTTTTTCTACCCCTATATCATTATTATACCAAATAATCTTACCATACATCATACACGTCGTAGGAGATAATAATACTTGGCTAAAAGATTAAATATAAGTATCATAATGTATAATGTATATAAAAATAAAGTAGAAACATTATTCCGGCGTAAGAATCACTGTAATAATATCATCCTACTTGGCTTCCGTAGAAATGGCAACATCCCTCGTCGTTATAACAGGGTCAATCCTAGAATAATGATCAGAATGGATCCTAACAATCGCTATAATATGTGGACTTTATATAACGTGCTTTACTTTTGTTGCACCAAGCTCGTTTCGAACGTTTCCTTGCTGGATCCGATTATCCTGCAGACAATGGAAAATACATCAATTGAATATCATACGAATTTTCAATCATAAATTATTATTATTATTCGATCAAATCTATATATGAGCCGTTTATTTTGAAAGTGATCTAATTTCTATTTTCAAAAAAAATCAACTTAGCTACATTTTTCAGTCTGATTCAGCAATTTCTTTCTAATATATTTAAAATCATGAAGATTTTGTAACAAGAAAGGTAATGCAATGATCAAAAAGTTTATTTTGAAAGTAACCTAATTCCATTTGTCAATTATTAATTTCCAATTGCAACGTGGTTATTGTACAATTTCATGTTATGTATCAATAAAGCATTTGAGGTTGCTTATACTCCAAGTAAATATTATAATACTCAATTGTAAATAAAATGAGACAAGAAGATTTTGTATGAACAAAATTATTAGAAGACGTAATTTTTAAAAGGGTCAATAATTCTGATGAAGAATCAATAAACTGGTTAAAAATATGTTGGATGCGTTTTGTCAGAAATGAACCGTATCAAATTTTCTATAAGACATCAATGAATGAGAATGAAAATTTGAAAGTTTCGAATTTATTACCACGTATATTGACACCACTGTATAAAAATATCAGACAAATTACAATAGCAAAATTCAAGAACATAATTGACCTATTACGACATATACCACTAGAACATCATGATTTCTTCAAATCCCTTTCACACACACAAAATGTAGATGAGTAGTAAATTGTTTTGTAATTAATGTTTGTAATTTTGTACGTTATTTAGTTAAAAAATGTTTTCAATCGCATAAATTATGTTTCTGAAGTGTTTTAAAGATATGTCCAATAAATTGAGTATTGTTTTTTTTTTTTCAATTTGAAGCATCTTAAATTATGTTGAATGAACTTGGATCCATTCGAAATTTTCTAACAAATCTGATTGTTAATTTAGAAAGTGGCCTAATTCTATTCGTGGTTAGAAAATGCATATTATTCATTTAATAATTGGCACTATTTTAATAGGAACTATAAATTGAACATCCTTAGATACACTTAAGCAGTATAACTTGTACCTTATACGTATATTTTGAATTGCATTGAAACACAAACACTTCGAACATGAATGGAGTTAGGCTACTTTAAAAAATAAACGGCTCATGTATTGTATATATATATATATATACCTGTCCGAGTCATTTTTCATATCTTCTTTGGGCCTACAAACCAAAAACAAAAATATCAAATCGCAGTTTTAAGAAGAATCATACTATTCATAGAATTTACGTGTGTTTTATGTATTTTTTTTTTAAATGCTTACTTCTGTATTTCATCTTCCTTTTTGACAGTACCACCATCTTTTTCGGTTTGCCTAAAGTAATTATGATAATGAAGTTAATAGGTGATAAAATTTGGGATTTGTTTGTTTTTTTTTTTTTTTTATATGAAAATACCTGTAATCATTTGGAAATACAAGAAAATGGGAGGTGAGGGGTGATAAAGCTATTTAACTCGTGATATTTTAACGCGTTATTAACCGTTAATGAGCAAAAAATACAGAAAGAGAAAAAGAGAGAATGAAATATAAAGCCACATAAAGATAATAATTACGGAGTAACGAGAGAATATCTCAACTTACTGATATTTTTCCAACAGTTCTGCCATTCTTCTTTCCCTCACTCGTTTAAACTTTCTAACGGAGGATTAAAAATATAAAAGAGAGAAAGAAAAAAAGAAAGGAAAATAACAAAAACAAAACAACAAAATATTATGAGTTTACGTAGAACGACATAAATCTTACGTATTAAATAACAAATAACACAAAACCACAACACTAATTACTTACTCTCGTAATGGATCCATTTTTTCTGAAGGAATTGCCATGATTTTTTTTTTTTTTTTGATTTTTTTTACTCTTTTTTTTTTTTGGTCTATTTAATGTTATTCAAGTTTATACGAAAAAAATTTGATTTAATTTAGATTTGCCGAACTACATGTTGAAAATTTAATTTTGAATGATCGAAAGAATGGTGACGAAATTGGAAATTACAAAAAAAAAAAAAACATGTTTAATTGATCATTTTCTTATTCGATTTAATCGATATAATCGATTATGTATCTGTAACTTCATTCATTTCTAACAATTTTAATCGAATTATTAATAATAATAAATACAATAATAATAATAATAATAGTAAAGTAATCGTTCTTTTGTTTATCAAAAAATATCAACGAAATATTTTTATTCACGATGTCAATGATAATAAAAAAAATTTATTTCTTTTCGTGGTTGAATTGTAGTTTTTTTGAAAAAAAAAATAAATGTCGAATTTATAGACGCTCATCTTTGATGTGAATTTTTTTTACTATTACATGAGGCATAAAATATTTGTGTGCAATAAAATTTGATTTCCATATTCTTTCGATTTATTTATGGTTAGATTTCTATTTCTATAGTTTCTTCATATCATGTTTTATATTTTTTGTTTCGTTTTGCAATGTTACTACATTTACTATCAAAAGAACTAACGTTACATTTTTACCTTAAGCTGAATTGTCAAGCTATGGGGTAATAAAACTACGGTTTTTTATACTTTTATTTTTTTCATTTCGTATTCATATTCTCATTTTATATCTAGTTATATTTTAGAATAAAAAAAAAATATATATATATATATATAGGTATATGCATTTATTTTGAATATATTTTATGTATCATATTTATTTTGAAAATATTTTCATCATTCTCTCTGTTGACACAATTTTGAACATCCATTCCAATCCAAAATTTCGTTTTCTTTATCCTCAGGTGTATCTTTAGATTTGGAAATATCTTTTATCGCTTGGCCTATGTTAGTTATGGCAGATTTAACAAAATTCTTGCAACTATCTTGTACACGGGACCAAACTTTTCCCATCTCGAAATCTCCCAAAAATGAATTTTCATAATTTTTTGGTAATCCGTGTCTATCCGACGTATTTTCCATTTCTGATTCGTAGTACCTTTACGTAGAAAATCCAAAAAAAAAAACAAAATTAAAGTGAATCAAAATAGAAAAAAAAATATATATAAAAAATTATTTTATAATTAATTAATAATTATATTAATAATCTTAGATTAATTAGAAATTAAATTATATTATTTTAATCTTATATAATTATATTACATATAAATCAATGAAATAAATGAATTAAATAAATAATTCATATTAAATCAAATAATTAATTAATATATAAATACATATAAAATGTATAAAAATTATTTCATAATTAATTAATATTTTTGTTAATTTAAAACAAAACAAAAATATTAATATAATAAATATTAAATATTCTGCAAAATTTCTATCCACGTTAAAATAGAGATTGAAGGGTTGGGGGTTAATATTATCGATTATATTAAAGGTGAAAATGTGTATGTCATCCCAACTAACTCATTAAAGGGTTATAAACCCTTTTAATCGAATGATTTTCGATCCGATAAACTATACAAGCATAATTACGTTAAAGATTCATTTTCTTTCCATTTTCCAACGATATAGTTATCTTAAATAGATTTTTCATTATGGTGTGTGATTATATAAACGATTAAATAATGTTTCCTATACAAAAATTCATTTTATTTAATCTCTTTTCTTATTATTTTTTTTCTCTTTCTTTTCATTCATAATGGATTTTAATAAATTTTATATTATTTATTATAAAATATTTATTATATGAATTAACCTGTTAATTGAGGAATTTTCTTTTTAATTTTGCACACCATATTTAATTATATATTTATTATTTTTTATATATTTATTTTTTTTATTATTTTTGCTTAAAATAAATAAAAAGAACTATGAAATATATATTTTTTTTATTTATATATATATAAAGTACGAAAAATAGTTATGACGTATTTATTCGTCCCACCCAATTAATAGGTTAATATTTTTATATATTTATATTTATGATTTACTATTTATTATGTATATTATCGTTCTAATTAATTATACTTAAAATAAATGAAAAATATAAATTTTTTCATTTATTTATATATAAAATACGTAAAATACGTTAGACGTATTTATACGTGCCACCCAATTAACAAGTTAAGTATTAAAAATTCGAGAAAATTTGTTTAACGCGAGAATTTTGACTTCAATCATTTTTCCTTCTTTCCCTTTAGACTTTTCTATAATTATTTGATAAAAGAAATAAGAAAAAATAGTTAGGGATTAAAAAAAGAAAATAAAAATCCGACTCACCGTGGTCTTTTAGTAACCGAACGAACGTTAGAACTCGTCGTACCAACGTCTCTCAATCGAATATTCTCTCTCCTACCGTAATCCAGTCGACGAGTTTTCGATTCTACCATTTCGAGTTGACTCCAAGTCGAGTTCTCAATGGAAGAATGCTTTTTACCAGTGAAATGACTGCACCGGCAACGTTCGTGCTTGAAATCTCTGCTTTTACAAGGAGCTCCGTACTTGTCGATCATTGCATGCTCCTCCTCCTCCTCCTCCATCTTCTCCACCTCCTCCACCCCCCTTCTTCTCTTCCTCTCTTCTTCCTCATCCTTTTCCTTCCCAAATGGACCATCTCGTTGAACATCTTCGTTCATCGTCGTCGAATGTTCTTCGATCATAGAAGATCCCTTGGAACAGGGGCAAACATTCGTTTGATTATTCGAGCTCGAGTGCCAACTTGTAGAAAATTCTTCCATGCTTTCGCCAGTTTCTACGAATAGACTCGATTTCGATGGTGTACACTCATGGGAAAAACGAGTATCATTTTTTTCCGAACAACAACAACCCTTCACCAATAGCATGTTCGTAGACGAATCAATATCTTCATTGTTAATCCAAACGGGATATTTTTCTATCAATGATGTATGATTGGTATTACTATTACTATTATTATTATTATTATTATTATTATAATTTCTACAATTATCGTAGGAAATACTATTGGATTTAAATGAACATTCGTTATCGTTTCTATAAACATTTGAATTTTTGTCAATATGAGAATTATTATTATTATTGTAAATGTTCAAAGAACAAGATGGTGAACTGCAATGGTGACGACAATCCTTTGTGAGTTTCATTTTACTAATAGATGCAAATTCACCGTTCAATGGCCAATAATTTGTCGAGTAATAATTATTGAAATTCTCGTTATTGCTTTCGGCCATTTCACTAAAGTTCCTATTCATTATTATTTCAGGAATTTATGGTTAAATATATTGTCTTTTTAATTTGATTTTTTTTTTTTTTTGAATTTAATAATTTGTTAAAAATTTTCTTTTCAACGTGTACACCTAATGTCGGTTGATTTATTTTGTTTAAATGGTAATTCTTTTTATGATCATTTTCATCTTGAATTATTATATAATTATTAGTTGTAGTAGTTGCAATTATTGATGGTTTATACAAGTTCTTGTTAAAGGATTTCAAGGATAAGTTAATAAAATCATTTTCTTGACATTTTTCTAATAGTTCAAATGAAATATTTTCTGGAAAGATAACAACACGTGTTTTAATTTATATTAAAAGAATTATTAAAAATTATATAACATTAAAAAAACAAAAATAATTGAATTATTTCAAAGATACCTTAAAAGATGTTAATAATCTCAAAGTTTAAATATAAAATTAAGAATTTAGGTTATCCATCGTTGTCAAAATCATCTAACGTGCCAAAATAAAATCACATGGTTAGAATCGAGGGTGGTGATGAGGGGGAAATAATCCAATTGAAGGAATCTCTCACCGTCTTTTTTTTTTTTTTTACATTTCATTTTCATTGACTCGTTTTGGAAGCTTCCTCTCTCTCACACTCTCTCTCATTCATTTTTTTTTTTYGGTGAGCAATTTAAAGCTTGTTCTATGCAAAGAGAGAGTGTCCCATAATGCTATGGCATAGTAATCGTTGTCGTCAAATTAGAAAGGGAAATAAATCATTAAAAAGAACTTAAACGTTTTTTCTCGACGAACAGTTTATCGTTGTGTGTGGCACTCGTCGAATGCTTGCCACTAATGGCACTCTCTCGCTTCGTCTCTTTAATTAAAAACCGTCCATCGAAGGGTGGGGGAGAGGAGGCAGGTGGGTGGGTGGTAGGTAGACAGAGAAAGGAGGCCTTTACAAAAATATATATATATGTTGCATCGACTCATTACAGTAATTAATGTCGTCTGTATCTTTCACGTTGTAGGGTAAAAGACAATGAATCGAACGATGAACGAAACAACAACAACAACAACAACAACAACAACAACAAAAAAGAAAAAAAAATATTATCTTTCATAACTTCTTATTCAACATTAATATTTATAAAAAAAAAACAAAGGATAATTAATTAACTTATGAAAGTTACATTGAGATAGAAATAATTTTATAATAATATTAAACAAAAAATTGTAATGGTAATATAATGGTAATATAAAATAATATTATAATGTAAAATTAAATATAAAATAAAATTATATTATAAAATAAAATTGTAAAGTAAAATTAAATAAAAAATAAAATATAAAAAAAAATTATATTATAAAATAAAATCGTAAAGTAAATTTAAATAAAAAATAAAATTATAATATAATATAAAATTATAATGTAAAATAAAATATAA
>NW_015149029.1:921524-947431 GCF_001465965.1 Polistes dominula | reverse complement strand
GTAATAGTCAAAACGAAAGAAAGAAAAGAAAAAAAAAACAAGTCAAATGCTTGGCGAACCAAAACGAAATGTCCCTAAGTAATTTTTGCATATCTGCATCTTCATTAAGTTGAATAATGCGAAAGGACACCCTGTATCTGGTTTATAAAAGTGGATTAACCCCACCAACCCCTTTAATCCTATTTCTTTCTCTCTCTCTCTTAATTTTTTTTTTAATTTTCTCCGTTTGACGATTATATTTTGGATATGGTCCCCAATGATTGGGGATTTTGTTGATAGGTGGCCTTTCAAAATTAGCAATGATTTAGTTGCCAATCCAATAAATGTTTAAAGTCATTTTTTCAATGATTTAACTTGACATTTTATTTCAAACAGAACAATAATAATAATAATAATAATAATGAAAATAAAAAATAAAAATAATAAAGAAAGAGAGGCCTCAAGACAGACGAAAAAAACGAATGAGTGTGAGAGAGACGGAAAAAAAGTGAAACCAAAAAAAAACTCAGACGAGTGGTGTAGGTGGAGAGGAGAACTCTCGTAGGTCCCACGCGACGGCGGTGGCGGTGTTATTTAAATTTTTTAATTTAATTACGAAGCTTAATGTGACCCCCTATCCCCCCCGTTCTACCCCCATAAGCCGTTCTTGTCCAGTAGTCGGAGCGTGGTGCGAATGATTAACGCGTTCGTCGGTACGTGTTATTTCCTAGACGAGTCGATGAAACGGACCTTTTTCTTTTTATCATTTTCTCTCTCTCTCTCTCTCTCTCTTTTACTCTCACGCACACACTCTCACACTCTTTTGCAGCTTTCACTACACTTGGCCACCAGACTCTCTCATTCATAAGCAAAGCCGAAGTGGTTGAAAAAGCTCTCAGTTTTTTTCCCATTTTTTTTTTCTTCTTTTCTTCTTCTACTCTTCCCTAAAAACCGACCAACCACCGACCCCTGGCCAACCCCAGATCTAATTTTATTTTTTTTTCTCCCGGATATTTAAGTAATTTATGATTCTTTTTTTTTTTCAAGGTTAATACACTCCGATCATTTGAAAAAAAAAAAAAGAAAATTAACGAACGTAAGTTCTGTCTTTTTCTTCTGCTTCATTTGCTTCTTTTATTATTTCGTTTTTTTTTCTTTTTCTTTTGGAACTCTTTACCCCTTTTTCTCATTTTTACTTTTTTCCTCTTTTCAATATAACAATAATACGTGTACGACTTCATACGAGTACCCTGTGATCCTTTGAGCTTATTCATCTTTGTACAAAAATACTTGGAATAAAACTTAGAGAGAAAGTTCTTGACGCTTGTGCATTCTAATCGAGACAAGTGTATTGCGTAGATTGGCTCATTTTGAAAAACGATTGTGCTAGTATTATTTTTATACGTTTCATTTTTAATAATAACAACCCCCTATCTCCAATATTATCTTTTTTCGTTTGTTTTTGATACAATTGTGTATCACATTTTTCCAAGAAAATAATTACAAAGAATAAATGAAAGTAGAATAAATGAAAATACGAAGAAGATAAAACACTGAGAAAGATAATAAGGAAAAAAATAATAAGGGCAGTAAAAATGAACGAATATATAACGTAATAAAAAAAAAAAAAAATAAAACTAAATTAAATAACAATTATTAAAAAAAAAAAAATTAAATTAAACTAAATAACAATTATTAAAATAAAATAAAATAAAATTAAATAATAATTAAAAATAAAATTAAATTAAATTTAAAAAAAAAAAACACGTAATTCTATTTAATTGTATAAGTGTTTCACAGATATCCTTTTTTATTTTTTATTTCTTCGAATTAGTCGTCTGAAAGTAACATTTTAAGAAGAAAATGGGTTCGATGGTCTAAGGGGTAGTAAAAAGGTGAATGACGTTGTTGTCCTCGCCTTTCGCGACACATTTCTTCGAAAGATTGTTAGCTTTAAAGACGAATCTCACGATCTAAAGAAAGTTCGTTGAACAAAGGGAAAGTCGTCGTAGTTGTCGTTGTCGTCGTCGTCGTCGTCGTCGTGTGCTTGCGAAGGGACGATGATGACGGGCAAAAAGTCAAGGCAGGAAGTTAAAGCCCTTCCTATCGGAGCTCCTTCCTTTCTTTTGTTATAAACGGTACGTCGACTTTAAAAATGCGTGCTCCTTGTTATGTTCCTTGATCGAACCACATCAAAGCATAGAAGAAAGGATTCAGTATTGTGATGTTCTAAAAGTAGTAATAGCTTTTAGCTATGACATAGAATAAGACTGACAGAAATGTTGTCAATACTGTTAAATGAGAACAAAAAAAACAAAATAATTAATTATATCCAAAAAAAATTCAATAGAATTAACCCTTTGAGTGTTGAATACATTTAACTAAAATTTGTTGTAATAACGGAATAATTTATTATTAACTAGATTCTATAATATTATAATAAATTATATTTAATAATTAATGAGTTTTTCTTTCTATATAAATATAATTTTAATTAATTAATATAAACATTATATTGTTTTACATTAATATTAATAAAATTATTAAAACTATACATATAGTATAGTTTATATTAATTTATATTATATATTTATTAGTTTATATTATAGTTATATTAATTTAATATAACATTAAATAAAAAAAAACAAACAAACACCTAAATGCATCGATAGACTACTCTGTTAATTTTTACCAAACGCATGTATGCATCCATAACACTCTAAGGGTTAATTGCAATCTTATAAATATAAATTTTAAAAGATATAATACAAAATTGAGAGGTTTAAAAAATATAAAAAAGAAATATCGATTAAGATTAAATTTGATTTTCAAATTGCATATTCAATATAGAAGAGGATCAAGGTACAAAGTTGTGTTGTGTGAAATGCACATACAAAATCTGCATTAGAGTTTGCAAGGATATCAGAGAACGGGGGTGGAATACATCGAAGTGAAGTAACTTAATCGTAGACAATCCTCCTTTCAACCTTGGCTCGTCGCACAAATTCGCGAACGAGGACAGTAACCAAAGAGAGGGTATAAAGAGGGAGAGAGAGAGAGAGAGAGAAAGATGGAGAGAAAGATAGTCTTCGAAGAGAATCGAGAAAGGGCGGTGGTGGTGGTGGTGGATCTTTAGGGGGTTGCGGTTTCGCCAAGAGAGATTTAAACCACCATCTCTCCCGAAGGTTACGAATTTATCCTCCCTTCATGCTCCTCTTCTTCTCCTCTTTCCCTCTTTCTCTTTCTGAACGAGGAACGTTAGAAACCCTTAGACGAAGCAGAAAAGATCGAGAACCGAAAGACCACCCTACCCTAAATGATACTTCACCGAACGTTGGGATGCCTTTCCATTCGGTAATTTGTGTGGGAATATGCCGAGTGCGTCTTTTTCCAACATTTTTTTTTTCTCTCTCTCTCTCTCTCTTTTTTTATTATTTTTACCTGTCTTCTCGATTCTCTTCTTTCTTTCGAAAAAAGGAAGATATCCTACAGTACTCCAACCCATACTTTTCTACTCCTCCTTCTTTCCTTTAGTAGTCTATTCCCCATTTCTTTCTTCCTTTCATCCCTTCTTTTCTACCTATAACGAATATCCA
The DNA here is from genome assembly GCF_001465965.1 of Polistes dominula. Next base: position 943,856 of record NW_015149029.1, on the reverse strand, counting down.
TTCCCCCACGTCCCTTCGGATATAACTTACAGACGCCATTAAACGCCACGAGCAGGTTTAAACCCAGGGAAAAGACCCCTTTCGGCAGGAGGGTGTAAAGATTTCCAAGAATTTACCCCCTACCCTCTTCCCAACTCCACCCTGCACTCAACCATCACCTTTTCTCTTAAACTTCACCGCCCATCCTCCTTCTTTTGTATTTGAGCATAACCCACGAAAATTTTGACAATCTCTTACGCTTCTTCTTCTTCTTCTTCAGTTTTCTTATTCTTTTTCATCCAACGTCTTCTTCTTCTTCTTCTTCATCATCTATTTTACTTTGTTTTCTCTCGTTTCTCTTCCCCCCTCACTCCTTTAGGACGACGTAACACGAGAGGAATCTCGTGTCGTCCACACTGCTCTTACCCAAAAGGGTCCTCCACGAACTTATACCGCGACTCTTCCTACGGGACAGCTTTAATCAAAATGTTTAATGCATTCTGCTACGAGCGTGGAAAGTCTGTACGAGACGTCTAACGGCCTTGATTGTTCTACTCTAAAGATATATATATATATATATATATATATATATATACATATATACAACTATGTATATGTATACCACATATATATCTATCTATTCGTTGGGTTAATTAATTCGATTCGAAAATTCAATTTCGAGTATCGGCATTTCACTTTCTAGCTAGTCGATGAATAATTAAATATAAAAGAACCAAAAAAGAAAAACTAAAAATAAAAAATTCCTAGATCGAATGGGAGAGGAAAGATATATATATATATAAAAAGGAAATTTAAAGGACAAGATATCGATTGATATTAAATAACGCAACTTTCCCGAGTACAATAAAGCCTAAACGATCTCGATCAAGGGAGGAAAAGGGGTGGGGGAGGAGGGACTGGGTCTTACAGTAATTTATTCTGTCGCGGTAGTGTTTAAACACGGGATGAATTAAATTGGATGGCTGTATAAATCCTTAGAATCCTCCCGTTCGTGTCGAAGTACGGGTCGCAGATGTTTCTCGGCGATTGTCCCCATAAAAAAAGCCTTCCTGGGGGTAGGCGATAAAGAGAGGGCGTGGAAGCACAGCCCACGAAACGGATAGAAATTGAAAAATGTAAAGATACCGGATATCTCTCTCGTTATTCCTTCCAAATATATTTTTATAAATGTGTTACAAAATACTGCGTTTTTCATTGTTTTTTTTTTTTTTATTCCTTGTTTCTCTCATTGACAATCATCGAGTTCGTTCAATGCTTTACGCGAAAATTCACAAGAAACGATGGAGACGAAGAGGGGTGAGAGGGTTTACAAAAAAATATTGATCTTGTAACACGTGTCTCGCAAAAGGTTTAGCCTACATTCGCTAGGGAGTTTTGTCGACTTTTCCGTCCTAAATCAACAACGTAGCGACGCCTTTCCTTCGTTTCGTGTTGACACCGTCTTTCTGCTCCGTTTACGCTACCTTTAAGATTCACCCCTCACCTCTCACCCTCATCTTCACCTCTCATACGAAGAATGTACATCTTACTGTCGTGTGATGTTTGGATGAGTCGACGGTTTAAAAGATAAATCTCGCGAGAATTTCATGGGCATTGATGTGCTTCTTCTTCTTCTTCTTCTTCTTCTTTCTGTCGGTTGAAATAGTTTTCTTCTCATATTCAACCTATAATTCAATATTCAATCTGACAATCTTATAAAATATATATCGTAACTTAATAGTCAAACTATTTTTTTTTTTTTATGAACTATTATGTTATCAAAGTAAACATGAATATCAAATAAGATTACATGAAAGAAAGATTCATATTCTATGAGAAACACGCACACATATATACATACATACATATATGTATGTGTTCGTACAGAGTGCTGAGAGAAAAGTGACGATGGACGTTGATTAATGATACCAAGGGTTTGGTTTTATGCTATGCGAGTTGTCCACATTGAGTTAATCGATTTCTCTTACCGAGATACCGCTTTGGCTTTACATACGTCAGTCCATTTGAATTGCGAGAACAATGGGGCTCGTGCCACGTAATGGGGCTCTGAATACGTTCGCGCTACTTGATATGCGATGAGATTGTACCACTTAATTTTCTCGTAAATCCTACGCTAATAGAAACAAGCTCAGTGTACTTTGACCTTTTCAATGCAATCATTAACGTTTCATTCAGTGATCTTCAATCTTCAATGAACACAAATGCAATATTATATTATTCCTATGATTATTTAATTTATATATATATAGATTAATAAAATATTATTAATATTAATTAACTTGATTTTAACCTATCGTGTATACGCAAAAATTCATTAATAAAAGATTTATCGACGTACTCGCTTTTACTATTGAATATGCATGAATCTATTATACCATACATGTGGGACGATGGCGAGTGGTTTCCAACAATTCTTACATATATTAATTCATTTTTGTATTTTTTTTTTTGTTTCTGATAATTTGCCATGTTTTCATCCTTAATTATATTTATAATTATCCAGATTAAAGATTTATCATATATATATATATATGGATTTAAAATAAAGAATAGAAAAACCAAATGAGATACTGTAAAATAATCCTATCAAATAAAATAATAATAAATAAGTACAATTAGATTATAAAATATATGAGAAACGATCAGTCCAAAAATAAAATTGACTCTCATTGCGGATGTTTGTTTCTTTTTTTTTTGTTCATCGTGACATTTTTCGGGCAAGAAAAAAAATCTCGTCGCAGCTCGTTAAGACAGATCATATGCGTACTTTTCACATACGCGCACACATATATACATATATTAAACCATATGTGTAAAAGGTCGGAACACTCACGTAAAATTAATTTCCGCCCATGGGTGCTGTCGGTGTTGGACCAATGGCATATCCACTTGAGCCACTTGAGACATACTTATTCACGCCCTCGGCAAGTGCATCATGCACTACCTAACTTTACCAACTTCCAACGACTCTTTCTTTTCGTTACCCACGGCAATCTTCTCAGACAAGACTTCAAAATACATACATATATATAGATATATTGATAAGTAAAGTATATATATATATATTTTACTATATATACTATATATATATATATATATATATATATNTATATATATATATATATATATATATATCCTTACTTTACGTATCCATATATAATAATTTATATATTAATAATTAATATTATATATGTAAATATAAATATATATCCATAAGTATACATAATATTACACATATAAAATATATTTATATATTATAAGTAAACATTAAATAAATATTAATAATTTTAATATATGTTATATATATATATATTTAATAAAAATAATAAAAAAATAAAATTAAAAATTTTAATTATACATAAATATATAAATAAATAATGATATAATGAAACGTAAGATCAAAATTAATGAATATTCAAGGTACAGTAATTTTTAAAACTGCATTCGTCTCATATTTCGAACCTAAATTTTTTGAAAGTTTCATTTTTACTATGTGTGATACTCCCACATCTGTTTTTTTTTATCTTACTCATCTATACACATAAATAATTATACGTAATGTATCTCAAAATGCAATTAAATTTTCTACGAATATACAAAGTGAAATATATATATATATATATATATATATATATATATATATATATATATAATCATTTTTAAGATTTATGAATAAAATTCTTGAAATATTTAATTAAAGGTCTTCATAAAAGATCTTTCTTTTTCTCTTTTATATTCTTTATCCAAGAGAGTATTAATTAATAATTCGTTGAACCGAACTTTGTCCCGTTCTTAAAATCCAAATGATTTATTAACCATTCTCTGGAAAATGCAGGAAGCACCAAGGCTAATTTACATACGACATGGCCGAACTTTTCCTCTTTACTTGTACCACTGGAGTATTTTCCAAAGAAACTCGTAGAAACTCGTAGGAAAGATTTTGAGAAATGAGAGAGTTGGAAAGAGACACACTCACACCCATACACAGAATGAAAAAAGAGGATACTAAGAGTTGCTCGTAAATCGATTACTTTAATTAGGTTCACGTGTCAATTCTTTTAAAATTACTTTTCTGATAAATGAACGTTAGTGCTTTCTAAAAAAAATATCAGACACAAGTAATTGTAAGAAACGTTACAGACGAATAAAAAAAAAATGCTATTATTATTATTATTATTATTATTATTACGATCGAATAATTTTAACATAAATTTTTAAAATAATAAATCGAAATTAAAGAATAAACGAGAAACGTGTTCACGTAAATCGCACACTTTCGTTCATTTTCAATATTAATGAGAAGCAGCAGCAGTCGTGGTTGCTGGCTACGTGGTCCATAATCTTCTTAAGATCAGACGTAGTTATTAAATATTCAATGTTCGGTATAATGGAGACTTCTCTCAGCATTGTTTCGATTTTGCAGGTAGTGCAATGACCGCGACCTTTTATAATTGACAACAGACACCGTATACTTTTGAAAAACCATAATGAAAGATACATGCATATGGATATGATGAATTGTTAGAAAACGAGACAGACAGATAGACAGAAAGACAGAGAAGAAATGAGATGAAGAAATGATCATTTGCCAGTGACGTAGAAATCTGGTAGAAAGAAATGAGAATCTTGCAACGTGGTTGGTTCATCTGTTAGATTCTTGAATGAACAACAGTATACACGTAGCTACTTTGAAATTATTATGCTATTGTTGCTAAACACATAAATTTAAGTTTGATACTTTATTACGTTGAAGAAAGGTCTTCCTCGTATCGATATATAATGGAAATTCGATCTCTAGATGGTATATCGATGAAAGTGAGTAAAGATATTATGTAGATGCTACTAGGATGGAAGTATGCTTTGTAGCAAGGTGCACGATATCGGATGATGTTCCTTCGGATTATCGAGTAACCGTGCTCAGGCTCTCTTTACATAGTGTCCCATTACGAGGCAGGTGAGTTAACGAAGGGCCATCATGGATTATCTATCTTTTGTTACACTATCTTACCCATATACATTCGACAATTCTTTCAAATAATATTACACGTTAAAATGTTGAATAAAGAACGTTTCAAATTGATCCGTGTGACGTTAAGAAAAAAAATACAAATAAATAAATAAATAAATAAATAAATAAATTCAATTTCATGAGAAGAAATATATAATAAATACGTTTAAGTTTGAGGGTAGAGAGAGGAAATATAAAATATACATTGAAAAATTTATCATCGATTCAACTACGTCCTCCTCCCTCTCGCTGTATTACGTGAGGACAATTTTTGACTTCCTTGGGATTTACAAAAATCTACAAGCATTTTTCGACTATTTTTTTTTTTTTTTCATCGTTCTCTTTCCATAAGGTTTTTTATTTTTTCTTTTACGTACGTACGTACGTACGAGGAAGAAAAACGGATATTTCGGAAAAATTTGTCAACGTTTGGCGTGACATCGAGTCGCTGTCAAGTCCGGAACAATTTTTCGACGTGTCTACCTACGATGGGAGTATTCCTCCGCCATATACACGAGAAGTTTGCGATAAAATATAAAATATATGACGAGTACCTACGTACCTACGTAGTAGGTACGCGTACCTACCAACCTATCTTCGGCCCAGCCAAGTGGTTTTAAATTTCCGTTATACGCCGTTATGGATATTTTCGAGTTTATGTATGTACTTCCTTCAAACTTGTTTATACCCGGACGACTTTAATCCGTTCCTCGATTCCAATGCTTCCGTTGAAATTTTAATTAAAAAAAATATCTTCTACTCGAAGAGAAACTTTATTATTAATGTTATTTCATTATTATATTAATGCAAACCTTTCCAAATTATTTATCAAAGATATAAATGTAGATTAAAAAAAATTTTAATCGAAACAAAAGGCTTATACAAAAGATTGTTCATTTTCTTTCTATCTCTCTCGTCTTTTTACAAATTAAACGGAAGGTTTCTGTTTTAACAACAACAACAACGTTCCTAATTAATGTATTAGCAAGCTAAACGGCTTGTTAACTTATAGAGAATAACAGAGATTTGGTTGATGGTGGTAAATTTCAAACGGAGAGATCTAACCAAAAGAACGTCTAAAATCAACTCTCTCTCTCTCTCTCTCTCTTTCCCTCTCTCGCGTTTACTACAAAGAGCTTTGTTCTGTTTGCACCGTAAATAGCTTTTAATCGATTTAACGCGGAAATACGCTAATTACTACTAAAACGTAACTATACTAATCGAACGATGCTAATCAAAGTGTTAATACACGTTTGATAAAACGTATTTATAATATATCTTACGAACAAAGAAGACAGAAAATCAATCGGTTTATTTGATATATAATAGATCATATTATACATAGTAGTAGTAGTAGTGTATTATAAAAAGAAAAAAATCCCGGAAAGAAAATTGATTGGGCCAACCCCGTACAGTTTACATTTGTACCTATTGAGTTTCAAATCCGTGGGGGGAGGGGAATGGAAAAAAGTGTTTATACGTCGGAAAAAAGGTACGTTATACGAAACGAACTTGCGAAGCTACACCGATTGTATCGCATCGAATGATAAATTAAGTCGAGCATTCAGAATACATGAGTCATACGATGAGAGAAACTACTGTCTCTATCTGAAATGTACTCAAACACAATGCTAACTTTTCTTGCTTTTATTTCGTCCCGCGAAACGTAAATGAATCGCTTTACCGGTAGTGTGATAAATCATGTCAGTATATGCGCGATCAGAAGTTATACCAAGCTCGTAAACCTATCTGAATGGTAGATCCGATAGTGGTTCAATCTATCATTACACTTTGTTATACACCCCCATACCTGTATTCACACTTTTTTTTTTATTTTTGTTTTTTCTTATTTTGTCCTTTCATTTCGTAACACCCAGCGCGTGTTCCATCCCACTTCAAATATTTCATCAAAGCTTTTTGCTTTTGATATATGACAAATTGGTTTCTAACAACATTTTTGCTCAAAGTTTTTCTATAACCAATTATCAATGTATATGTAATATTGATTTAATTATTTATTTCATTAGAAAATCATTAAAATATTTGATCAGGTGACAGATAAAAATCCACTATTATTATAAACAGGTTTAATGAATGAACGAATGAATTGAATGAATTTTTTTGTTGATTTTAATCCAACTGTTTAATGATTTATGAAAAAAAAACTGTATATGAGCAAATCAATCTACGAATATTATATCAATTGTATTACAATCGATTGTGATTATATTTTATCGATGAAGGAGTTACTAAAAGCATTAATAAAATTGTAAAGTGATGGACGGACCAATAGGACTGTGTCCGATCAAAAATATTACGGGAATTGAATGAACCATTTGCGTGGTGCTTTTATTTCATAGCGGACAATCCGCAAGTGGGACGTTTTGTTACGGCTTGATAGATATGCCGCGAACAATGCAATGAGGTTGCATTTCACGATACTGCCAGAAACGTTAGCTTGTTTTCAGTAGTAGAGTACGATCAAAAGCGTCATTTTGATTTCACGCCATTGCTTTGGGATTGGAATGTACTTCGTCGATAGCCTAATCCACAAGCTCTACCCCAAATTCACCCTATATGTCTGTAAAACGTAAAAGGATGAATATGTTGGTAACGTTATATCCAAGCACTCGTGAATAAACGAATTGAGCGTGAGCATTGGATTAACTGTAAAAAATTGATAGAGAAGATTTTCATGTTTATAGTAACATCCAAAAAAACAAAAAAGAAAACCTTGGTTTTAGTCACGATTTGATTGAAAGTTATAATAAACGACGTAGACAGAGGTAATTAATATTTCTAACAATAATAAATTACACTCTCTTTCTCTTTTTCTCTCTTAAATATTTGCCCTTAAAATCACTTTATTAAACTAGAACAATTAAGCTGATAGTTTAAGATAATGAATTCAGTAATACAACAGTTTCTCAGCTTACCTTTCGGTATTCAATAGGAAAACTAATTTCCATTAATTACAATAATTAATTAATATTATCGAAACACAGGATTACGTTAAATTTTCTATCTATCGTTAAGAGGTTAAGGTATTAAAAAATCATAATAATATGTAATAAAATCACGCAATCAAAATCAAACCGAGTATGGTCTATATTTGTAGTCAGCAAACACGGTTTATGGCCAACAGAAACAGGCTGATAATACACGAGAGGGACTGGAAGAGCTGTGGGAGTACTCCGAAGAGGGAAAATCCAAGCTTGATAGGAACTGACCTGTGTGTGCTCTACCTCGTTTCTGTGTCCCTTTAATGGGCATGGGCCCATGACGACGACGACGACGACGACGTTGACGTCAACGAGGAATGAGGAAGATCGCATAGTGTGCCTTGTGTTTTGGTATTCGAAGGGTACAACAACGACATAGGCTGCATTATGCTACCTACCTTCATTGTCCGAACTACTATCCCTCTACCAGCTTCTAATTTTCTCTCTCTCTCTCTGTCTCTCATTGGTGCGTATCCTAAATGCGTAATCCTCGACAGCGTAACCCCATTAATAACAGCCATAAATATTCATTCTACGTGCTGATTTACGAGTTAGGTCGTTGGTTAGAGAGATAAAAAGTGTTCTTTCGCAAATTTTTAATGCCATCTGCCCGTGATGATGCTGTAGGAAAAGGAGATGATGTGAGAGGGTGTTTTATTCAGGTATCCTTTTCCTCTGTTTCTCTCTCATTCTCACTTTTTCGTCTATTAAAGTCATGGGTTTTCGCAGGACCTTAACACGTCGGTGCTTTCAACGCAGAGCCGATATATTTCACTTTTGTGCGGTCTAACAGTAAGGGTAAAAATTAAAGAGGGGTGCCTGTGTTTCACGGGGTGCTTTCTACTATCTCCTTAATAACGAGCCATTCGTTCTTGTAATAAGCCGTTACGAGCCCACCTGAAAAAGGCAACTTCGTAATATCCTGGCTACTCTTTCTTCTCGACCAATCATCGAACGACTTTTTATATATTTTTCTTTTTTTTTTTTTTAATTTTTTTTTCTCCTTTTCTTTTTTAGGGAACTCGGGCTAAGAGTATCCGCTCCTAAATCTTAATTACAGAGAGTTAGGGGTAGGAGGTCAGGCACGCAGTGAAATGTTTCAATGTTAAAGGTATATTTCGTTACTGTACCTAACGTTGGTTGATACCCTAACGCCTGATGTAAACTACTAAGCGAGAATGCTTATAAAAGTTTTAATTTTATGGCACGACTAAGGTCGATGTATAATACTTACTCGCCCGCGTAATATCTCCGAGATCATATATAAGGCAAAGCTATATTGTTTTAAGAACCCCCTGGAAGAAAAAAAAAAAGAAGGAAAAAAAGGAAAGACCACGTACAAGAGATTTCTCGTTTACTTTTTTTACAAAGAAGAAGAAGAAGAAGAAAAAAAGCAAAGTAAAATATACGGGGCGAGATTTTTTTCTTCTTTCTTTTTCTAAAGATATAATAAAACGAATTAATTTCGTACAAAGGATAAGAGAATAAATAAGAATCCTTTTACGAATATAATTCATTTTTCTGTGCGTTTGAAAGCAACTACAAAATTTATATACGAATATAGTATTTATGTATACAAGTAAAATAGGGGATATATAAATCCGGTTTTTAAAGTTAAGAACACAATGTTGATTTAGATAAATGCATAGGAAAAATTCTCGCAAGCAATTGCTTTATAGAAAAAAGACTGTACTACGACGACTACGACGATAACAAGGGCTTAGGAAGGAGGAGGGTAAAGGAAACGAAACATTGCTGGATATGCGTGAGGAATTTTTCATGCAATTCCATAAATGGAACGCACAGTACTGGTCCGAATGCAACGGCCCTTTCGACTTTATCGTTCTACCTTCTGCTCGAGCTCGTCTGGTATGTATATAACCATAGGGTGAAACCCAGGGTGAGAGATGCTGGAAAAGGGCATACACGTAGTAGACACGCGCGTACACACACATACACACACATATTCAGTGCACTGCTTGCACGTCCCATTGCGCAAATGCGCCGTTTGAATTCCACCTAGCGATTCGTGCGTGCGTGAGGAAGAGAGAAAATGAAAGAGAAAGAGAGAGAGAGAGAGAGAGAGAAACCGATATATTTTATGGACGAGAATTCGTAGTTGGGCCGACTCCAGTGGAAGTCCATTTCGGTATTATGGAGGTACCTCACTTCATATATATACGCCCTTTTCCAAATGTGTGCCTCCTGAGACGTGTGAACGTCTTTCATTTCGATTGTTTCTCGTTTAATTGGTTAGCAACCCTCCTATATTTTCGCACGTGTTGCTTTTACATCCATTTTATTTTCTTAACATTTACATTGCAATTGTTCATTTTGTTTCTATATTTTTATAGTATTAAAAATCTATATATATATATATATATAAAAAAGATAAAATATTCAAATAGATTTAAGCAATTACTTTTAAATATTTAATTCGTAATATTCTAGCAAAAGTATTTTAATGAAAAATAAATAAACGTATTAGACGATACGATAAATTACGATTGAAGTAATCTAGGATGGGTAGAGGAAGTTTATCGACTTGTTAGAGTCCCTTAATCAATGCATCTCCATCGCTGCAATATATTTTATGACCTCGGGGACATTCGTGAACAACAAGAAGGACGTTGGTGCTACGATGTAGGACCTGTCAAGGTTGGCAAGGGCTACTTGCTCGTCGCATCGTTGTAAACTACCTGGCAGTCGATGGGAATAGTTATGGTACTAGAACCCCTTGGTCCGTCGACCACGGGATATCGAGGGAGCACCGACCACCACTACCACCTCCTGTCGATTCATCCCTTTCTCAGGATCAGCCAAGCTGGTAATTTAATTATCATATAAATTAAATGCAGATCGTTGATGAACACGGTTAACGAACTGAGATAGAGAGTTAAGCCTTTAGAATTTTACTAAACCATCTGGGTTTATTGATTAACTTTCAAATGATAAATAAAAAAATAAAGAAACGAAAAACATAGAAGATTTCGTTGGGTATCCTTTGAACGATGATAAGTTTAGTTTAGAAGTTTGTAAGTTAAGTATTTTCTTATATAAATAGAAGAAGAAGAAGAAGAAGAAGAAGAAGAGAGAAAATATAAATGGGGCAGAGGGATTATAAGTAAGAAAAGAGACAGAAATGGAAGTTTCTCACCTGTCAAGTACATTCTGTTATCGAGTTGCTTAAAGCTTCTCCTGTAAATGTACGCTGTATTACGCTCGCATGGCAGCGTCAAAGCGAAGAGTACGCTTGAGAATCTCAAAGTTTCCTACCCTTCAGCACTTTTGACTGCGTGCTGATATGCGCGCATGCAAGAACTAAGGACTGAATAACGTTCGGTCTTGACTTGGAAAGCTTTTCTCTCTCTCCTCTCTCTCTCTCTTTCCTTCATACTTCTCTTCTAAAGAGATGCTCAAAGTGTACCTTCTCTAGGGAAAGATCTTAATTAAATCCACGCTTAAGGTGCGCGTTCCACGGAAATGGAATTTTCTTAATATCTCAAAACCGCTTCTCGTGTTTGTTACGTTATAATTTCTATGTATCTTAGGAGGAAGGGGAGGATGAGAGGGGTACAAGTCGAGAAGGAATCCTATCGTGCGTACAGTTTGCACAACGGTGATTATAATAACGGAGACAGATAAGGTACGGGGGAATATAGTACGTATTATATGTACATATGACACAACGAGTATAACTCTATCTCTATTTCCTACCAATTCTCATTTTCTTTTATCTTCTTCTTCTTCTTCTTCTTCTTCCTCTTATTCATCTTCCTCTGCTTTTCCCTATCCTATTAATATTTAACAATATTATCTTTGCACGATCGCGTATACGAATGAGTTAATTTTAATTTTATAATATCGTATATATATATAGAAAAGAAAGAAAACGTTATTAGTTGCAGTTATTTGATTTACTTGATAATTTATTCTTGTCAATTAAGATGAACCGAAATTATTGAAATTTATTTAAAAAAGAAACCAACATAATTTAATAATTAGAAAGATTAATGTCGCGCGTTCAAAGTAACAAAATTCAATTAACATGTAATGCATACGTGTCTTTAATTTGGTATGAAATACGATAACGATTCTGTTAAAACATAAGACAACTAAAGCTTGAGCTTTTCATAACAATCTGCTTTGATAACGTGCACGATGTAAGAGCAACCACCACCACCACCATCGTGAGATAAAGGAGCGTGTAATGTCACCTAGAGAATCGGCCAGTCAAGGTACGAGGATTACCTAGTGGAGGGAAGAAGGGAGAGGACGAAGGGAGAGAAAGGAGTTTTGAGAGAGAGAGAGAGAGAGAGAGAGTTACGAGTAGCCGAGGAAGCGAGAATAGTTTAGAAAGTTAGGAAGCAGTTAGATGACTGTGGTGTGACGTCATTAATAATACCTTATTAGCCCTGGGCGAAACTCGCATACCACCTAAGATATATGGGAACGTGGTGGGTCGACCTTCTAACCGACGATCGCAAATCCTTTCTTCCATTTATTTTTTTTTTTTTTTAATTTTTAATGTCCTCGTTTACGTCGAAATTCTGTTTCAAAGGAAAATTGTTCTTAATATATTTTATTTTATTTTAAATTATACTCGTATCTCTAACTAATCATTGATAAAATTTTACGTATCATACGTACATACGTGATTATAAATTTCTAGAGCATATAAGTAATTAAATTAAACGATTAATGAGAGGATAGACAAAGAAGAATCGATATTAACTCGTATTAATCGTATAAATCCGTACAATCGAATCAATTAAGCTGAACCTTTAAGTGACGCCCGGTCAGAGTTATACACGTAGATTTCGTTAATTATAACTACGATACTGATCGCATATTACCGTAGTACGTTGAACGCAATGTGCGATACCAAAATTGTTTATACTCAGTAGCAAAAGCAATTATCGTTTGTTACATAGAACAGTTATCAGTGATAGAAACAGCTAAAGAGTGAGAGAGAAATAGAAAGAGAGAGAGAGAGAGAGAGAGAGAGATAGAACGCAATACTGTTGTTTCGAGTATGTTTCGTGATGACGCATTTGTGCGATATTGTACTCGCCGTAATTAGGATTCGGGGATGTAGAAATAACGCTGGGGGTTTATTACGGCAAATATTTACAGACGTCGACAAATGGAAATGACTCGCGGTATAGTATATCGCACATTTTAAACGGACACTACCCTCGAACTCTACGGCCCAACCTACCCCCATTCTCAACCTTCCACTTTATATTTCCACTCTTGTTACTCTCGCCTCGTTTTTTTTTTTCCTATAAAAGAAAGGAACTTTTTTCCCTTCTTTGAATATACCGCTATGTGTACTTTACCTTACGCGGATGAACATTTTTATTTTATTCTACTTTTCTTTCTGTCACACTCTTTCTCTTCTTTTTGTTTTATTTTTATTTTTTTTTTATTATTCTTCTTCTCTTTACAGACTAGTCTCCTTCGTATCTGTAAGTAAGCTGTTCTCGACAGAAATGAAATATAATATTACATAGACGATATTGCGTTTGTCCAAGGTTTTTCTCTCTCTCTTTCTCTCTCTCTCTCTCAACCTTCATTCCCTTTTCATTTCTATAACACGTTTTTCTTATTAACGCACGTTTATATATAAATATCTACTAACGTAATTTGTTTGAAAAAAATGTTCATTTTGAAACTAATAATCTTTTTATTATTGAAATATATTTAATTTATTCAAATCGACCGAGATAGATGAATATTGATAAAAATTCATAGAGAACACGACGATCAAAATTTCACGCATCCCTTTTTTTTCTCTCCTTCTTCTTTTTCTTTTTTTTTCTAACACGGGGGGAAAAAAAAGTAACCATAAAACTAGGTCAAGCATAAACCGAGAAAACCAATAACGGAAAAAGCCAACGTAGCTGCTAGTTAAATAAAAAATAAAATGGAAAACGCATTTTGTTCATAGTAGAATCTCGTCCGAATCGGGTGGCAGGTGGGGAAGGTGGAATAGAAGCGCCAGTACGGATCGACGAAAAGTCCTTTATCCAGGAATAACGCGTAGTTCGGTGTTATATACGTTTGGCACCGGGTATAGGTTCCCGGGGTATTGCTTCTTTTAGTGAACAACAACAATTCGTTCGGCTTTCCGCAAATCATCGGTGAAACGCGGTTACGAGGCATAGTTTTGACTCGAGATTGGGGCCAATCGGTGAAACTTCTCGTTACTCACCGTCGTTGCATTCAACACTAGGAGGAGGAGGTTCGTAAAGGGCCGCGGAATGGCGTTTGGGTGGGCGGAATCAAATAACAGAATGCGGTTTGTTTGCAAGCCACCCTCTGAACGGACGGTAGGAAAACATAAACCGTTCACCCAACCCCTCTCTTTCTCTCTTGTACACGCTCGGTGGATCGTTTCTGCTTTCTCTCTCTCTCTCTCTCTCTCTCTGTTTCACTCTTTCATTCACCTATCCACTCCCTTTTTGATCCCTGCAATCTGATGGTAAAGCAGAATACGGCAATCAGCCTTTTCGACGACAACAAGAACACGTTTCGCATACAAATTCAATGAGATTCCATTCGACGATACGAAGAGAAGTTTATTTTTTTATTTTTTTTTGTTTTGTTTCAAGAAGTCGTCAATTTGCTAAAGACGAGTAAAGGTCGACCATTTAGACAGAGACACGCTAACGATAATTTTTATATGAAAAATAGGGAAGAAAATTAATGTACCTTTTCTTTTTTCTACATTTGAATTCATTTACCAAACAACAAATTAACTTTTGCAATTGGTAAATCGAGCATACGAGTGGAACAGGAAAAATGTTCACATCATCGTGATTTATGCAAATTTATCTACTGAAAATCACGATAAAATTTGTATAGAAACGAGATATTAGAGGTAAATTTCACGCTTTTATAAAATGGAGAGAGAGAGAGAGAGAGAGAGAGAGAGAGAGAGAGAGNATAAAATGGAGAGAGAGAGAGAGAGAGAGAGAGAGAGAGAGAGAGAGGTGAGGTTTTCCGTAAAACGAGAAAATCCAACGACTCGACACACACGGCCGTTTCGTTCGTTTAACGTTCGATTAAATGATCGTTCGTCCGAGAAATTTCGTAATTAACGTCGGCCTGCCAGCCAGCGACCACTTGGGACAATCATGATGCAATTAAGAATCGCATCTCGTTCCTGGCGTTAAGAGACGTGCATGGAGAAACTAAATTTAATGACGACTCGAGCCGACGTTAACGTTGCAAACCGTTAAAATGAGAGAAACGAAAAATAAATAGTTAAGGGATAGGGAAAGGGAGAGGGAGAGGGAGARAGTGAGTGGGAACTATTTTGAGGAAGCGTTCAACCACGCGAGAAGAGTAGTCGAGTTGGATTGCGTCGGCCCGGAAGAAGTTTTAAATTGCTCGTCACCTCATTTCCTGATCCAGAGATCATCCTTCTTCTCTCTCTCTCTCTCTTTCTCTTTCTATTTCTTTCTTTCTTCTTTCCTATAAGCCTTCCATTTCGTCCGATTTCAACGTACAACTTTTCCTTCAGTGGTTCTACTTTACCATTACATACGTACGTCTCTTTACAGTCGAGTTATCCTGCAAATATCTCGTCCCCTATGGGACGTGCAAGATAAATGCGAAAAGAAGAAAGAGAGAGAAAGAGAGAGAGAAAGACAGAGACAGAGAAAGTTCTTGAAAATCGGTAGAAGATAGTCGACAAATTTAATAATTTCCTTATTCGTACCACGATCACCCCCATCTCCTTTACTCAGGTAGAGTAACCAGGTAGAGGAGAGCCTTTCCTTCATCCTCTCTCTTTCCGTATACTTCTCACTCGACGAAATGAGCGGTATGCATACATGCAAATTGGAACGCGTCCCCGCCAGTCTTCATTAAGTTGCTTGCAATCAGGCAACTCGAGACGTGCACGTGCTGAACGGCAAGTGTTGTGGCAAGCCTGGCCACCGCGAGCGACGTGTGTACACGCTTTAAGCCAGAAACAACGCAATGTGTATACGTCCTCTCTCTCTCTCTCTCTCTTTCTCTTATACATACACACATACTTATTCTACAGGCTTGCCACTTGAACCCTAAAGTTGAGTGAACGACATGCAGGTACACTAAACGAATATCGTCACCAAGTGAATGAGATTCAACGTATGTACATATATAGGAGGTACGTACCTGAGTACAGGGTTAGTATGTGTTTTCGATTCACGTGTGTATGAATTTATATGGTCTTCTCTTAAAGCACAACGAAACTCAATGGTGACCCGCCACTTTACCGAATACATATCAAGTATACCGATCTCGTTACCCAACCTTTTCTTCTGGCTTCTTTGCCTCTTAACATTTACGTATCAAGACTTAAAAACCTGAGTAGAGAGCCGACTCATTAAAGTCGACGATTTTTTAATTATTATTTAGAGTGTAAACAACATTCACTCTTGGCACTTTACCCCGAGTATGGTAAAAATCATTTCGACGTTAAAACCTATACGATTTCATCGTGTTCTTTTCTTTTTTTTTTTCTACTTTCAAAAGTACGTATTCATAGAGGGAAAATTTCGAGGGAGTCGAATATACGAGAATATTCAGAAAAGTGAACAATTCTTTCAAAAGATGTACCTCTTCTTCTCGGC
This sequence comes from Polistes dominula, assembly GCF_001465965.1. Next base: position 927,219 of record NW_015149029.1, on the reverse strand, counting down.
CTATAAGAGAGAGACAGGGAGAGAGAGAGAGAGAGAGAGAGAGTGAGTGAGACGAAGATTTTCATGCATCTACTACGATAAAGGATCTTGAAGTTCTTGGCGAACTTTTAATTGACTCCATCTGAAAACTTAACAGACGTAACTTTGATTCACCTCTCCGGCTAGGTTTTTCTTTCTCTCTTTTTTTGCCATATTTCTCGACAAAGAAAAAGGAAAAAGGAAAGGGAGAGAGAAAGAAGAAGAAGAAGAAGAGAAAAAGATAGAAAAGAAGATCGTTTTCTATCGAGATGGTGACGGCTTGCTGAACGCCGACGGTGAAGAGGGTGAACTTCAAATCAGATCTTCCTTGAAATCAGTAGAAATCCGGAATGCGGAAATTGTGGACGTGCTTGCGTGAAAGACGATGCTTCTACTTTGACTACTACAGTGAAATATATATAGAAGAAATATTATATCATTCATTCGTTACGTATTTTTTATTTATTGTTACTAATCATTTAATTATTTCTAATAAATGTTGTTAATGTTATTAATAAAATACAATGTTTCATTACGTTAAAATTAACGTGAATTTTCATGAAATCGATGTTTCCCAAACTTCCTGATTTAAAGTTACAACCCTTTAGGTATGATCCTTTAGGTCAGCATCCCGATACTGTCTACTTCGTTATGATTCTACTGGCATCTCGCATGAATAAGAATGGTGAAGAGAATAAAAAAAAAATTTGAGAACGTGGTGGATGATGTTGCGAGAAGAGGAATGAAACTATCGGAAAGGACCAGAGGTAGGAAAGTGAGCAGAGGATGAGAAATAAGTAGAAGAAGAAGAAGAAGAAGAAGAAGAAGAAGTAAAAAGAAGTAGAGAAAGTAGGTCAGAGACGAGATAGATTGCGTTGCGATACCGAAGGTACGATGGCGACGTCGTGTCTTGCATACGAAATCAACACCGAGAAAGGATACTTTATAACCTGCTACGTTCTTTCAAATTGTAGTACTTAAGGTGTGCTTTAGTAGGAACAATAATTAAGAACAACGATCACTTTTCTTTTCAAATTTTTTAGTCAATTAATTTTTGTTCATTATTTTTACGAGAGAAAAACGATAAACGTACGTACGTACGTTTATAAAAGAAGATAAATAAATGAAAAATGAAACAGCTTAAATTGCGTTGAAAAACAAACCGTAGGATATTTAATGATAGAGAAGAAAATAGGTAGAATCACGTGATGGGAAGTTAAATTTATACGTAGAAAGAGAGAAGGAAAGCTTTAGAGAAGTTTAAAAATGATGATGGAAAAAGACAGAGATAGAGAGAGTGAACGAACACAGGAAGAGATCGCAGTTCGATAAAAGAGAAAGACAAGAGAAGTTATATTCGTTTCACGGTATGAGAAGAGAAATAGAGTGAGAGAGAATTACCAACGGCTATCCATCCCATATTCTGACGCCTACAAACGGGTAAACGTAACGTCACGAAGGCTGCTTGCTGCTGGCGCTGGCAAAATATACGAGCAGCTCGTGGCTTCTACTTGCTTGCTTGCTTGCTTGCTTGCTTGCTTGCAGTGCTTGCATGCTAAAGGCATACTACGCGTTGTAGTCGTGCCAGGAGAACGTAAGGAGCTTTCGCGTCGACGCGAAAGTCGCGTCATACCGTGCGCCTTAACCCGTTTACCAGCTCTAGGAAACACGTTAAAGCGCAAGCTGCTTACACGTTCTCTCTCTCTCTCTCTCTCTCTCTCTCTCGGTCTCTTTGATAAGAGACGAAGCGAGTTCCAACGTATTTCAAGTGAAATCGATTTTCTTCTCTCAATCGAAAAATTCTTTTTTTACCTTCCAAGATTAATCTTTTTTTGAGAACCCTCTAGACGAGATGATCCTGAAAATTATCTATTCGATTTATTCCCGATTTATCCAACAAAAATATCTTCTATATATATATGTGTAAAATGTTTTTACTTGGAAGAAGTTAATATAATTTTAATTTATGCCTGATTAATTTTCATTGAGATAGAGAGAGAGAGAGAGAGAGAATCTTTCTTATCTTACGGTTGGGAAAACTAATTATCTTGTGTGATAAAAACAACTGATAGGAATAACGAAAAAGTAGGTCATTCGTGATCTTTCGTTGATATGAGAATCTCTCTCTCTCTCTCTCTCTCTTGTTCTCTCTCATGCATGTACTACACTGGTTCACGCGCGCGTTTTGAATAGCCTGGTGAAAAGATATGAGAGAAGGGTAACGGGGTGGATGGTGTGAAACATACATTCAACGTATGCTCACACCTACGCTCGACGTTTTTATATACCTATCTAGCTGACGTTACGCGACCAAGAGTGAAAAGTGATATTACCGTGCTTTTCAACCGACGAGTAGTAGTAGCAGGTATCTTACGGTTGGTTCAACCGACAACGTGCATGTTTTCCTCTCACGTCTGTAACACGAGCTGTAATCGTTCCGAAACAAGCGTTATCTTTACAACGATGGCTTCTAAAAGTCTCACTATTTTTCATATATTTTTGTCTATCTTCAACGTTAGATAACATATATTCTCTTTGAAGTAGAACTCTTTAATTAAGAACATACACGCATATATAAAATAATGATATTTACATTTTTAAAGGATATATTATTGTCCATTAATAAAACTTGATTTTTCCCTTTGTTATATTATAACTTTATAGATTGAAATTATACTTTGAATTGAAGTATTTATTCATTTGGACAAACTAAAGACGACGGCAAGCCTAATCTTTGCTTCTATTGGAAATCATGAAACAACTTGGTATCGAACCGCCCGATTAAATTAATCCTCGACGAGACGAGTTAAGGGTTGAATTGACGGAGGAGTTGGGAAGAGGCTAAGTCGACTAAACAATTCGCTTATCAGGAGGAGACGTCTGTGGAGAATCGAGAGAACGTAGGAGTCGAACTTGAAAGTGGTGATAGTGTTGTTTTGTTGATGGTGATGGTGATGGTGGTGAATGGATGGAGGGATGAGAGATGAGTATACGACATCACAGACCGCGTCACGTCACAACGAATCCATTCGGTTGTTACAGCTGTCGAAACTATGAAATTCAATGCAGCAAATTTGCATGCTAATCCGAGCATCGTAAACCTAGGCTTCGTGTCGTATGCTGCCGCCTGCGTTGGGATGTGTCTAAGTTGTAATTCAATGAAGACAGCAGCGTAGCACGCTGTAACCATATAACTCCCTTAACTTGGCTCGCTAATGACTTTAACAACATATACACAATCGATTCTCTTAACCACGTGAATGCGTGCACGTACGAGTAGACGTCAGCACGCGTTTCTAAACTGCTAGTTAAACCAACTTGACGATCGGATACTCAATGTTGCATGAGATAGAATTTTCATATTGTGTTATCGTGCGATTTATTCGATAGAATCTAATTCAAAAGAGAAATTTTCTGTGGTTAAGTTTAATGATTCAACTTGTAAGTAATGTATCGGTAAGACAAAAAAAAAATAGGAAAAAAAAGGTGATAGTCTTTGAAGTTGTAAGAGAGAATGTTAGGTGTATCGATCGTACCAAGCGGTCAGGAAACACCGATGAACGCGAAGTAGAAAAGCTTCCTCGCGTGTTCTGCTTTTCGTTAGCTCGGTGAAAGAACGAAGTAATCGTGGCTAATGATTCATCTATCACGCTATGCTCGTATTACAGTTAGCCTGGCACGATAAAGCTCATCTCAACTGCTTGACCAAGCGATAGAACTTTCCTTGGAATTCTATTTTACGTTAAAACTCACGACGACAGTGAAAAAAAAAACGTTTCGTGTTTGCGCATGATCATCTTACTAAATGAACTTATTTCTTGTTTCTGGATACATATATGATAAATGTCTATAAATTTTTTTATATCCTTTTATATTCACTTCTCATTTTTCTCGAGACACTAACGCGAAAATTACGTTGACGTAGCGAATAGACTGATACGAAAAGATAAAAGATAGAAAGAAGGAGAGAGAGATGGAAAACGAGAGAGGAGGGAATAGTAAAAATGGCAATGAAATTTCTTCGAAATAAAAGTTCAGAGTACTCTTCGAAGATAGCAAAAGAAGAGAGAATATAGAGGAATACATTGAAAGCGGATTTTACGGTCTACGAGCGAGAACTCGAGCGAAGTAGACGTGTCATCGACCTACCAACATAATTTCCGAAGGCTTTGATCTCTTTAGATTTTTCTAAAGTAGTCGAATTTATTGTTCATTTTTTTTTAAACGATCTAAAGTACCAACGTCCTTTATAATTTCTAGCAATATTTATATTTAATGTAATATATTATATTAGAACACTTAAGATTTATTAAAGTAGCATTATTAGAAACTTCATTTCGTAGCATGTTATCATCGTCACCTTATGAAGATATCAGGGCTCGTAATGCACGCTGAGATGATATTACTCGCTGTAATGCCACTAATACGTGGCGTAAGAGCCCGTTATATCACGCTGCGCAAGCTTAAGTATCTTAAAATTAAATCTGAAACAGATAGAATTGTATCAGCAAACTCATTCAATAGTAACATAAAAATTAAACCACTTTTAATACCATTCTATGCAATGAAAAACTTTTGAAACTATTAAAATCAAAATGATAACGTTAGAAATAAAATTATTAAATAATTTAATACGCCTTATTTTTGTTTATATTGTCTCGTTGAAAGATAGAAGGCGAATACGAAGTACGTTACTACGAAACCTTGGTAGAGGAGATCTCGGGAGTGTCGAACGTTCGGCTATTATACTTATGTTATCGGCTTTATGAGTGAGAAAGAATGAGAGTGAGAGAGAGAGAAAGAGAATAAGATTTTCTTATTCAAGAATAAGAAAACAATACACTCGTCTACATATAGGTTATTATAAATGTGTATTTATATTTCCAGGTATTTCTCGAGCCGACGACAAAACGTAAACAGCCGATAACATAGGTATAATAGCCGAACGTTCGACACTCCGAAAGTCTACTCTAACAAGGTTACATAGTAACGTACCTCGTATTCGTCTTTTATCTTTCAACGAGACAACAACAACGAAAATAAGGCATATTAAATTATTTAATAATTTTATTTCCAACGTTATCATTTTTATTTTAATAGTTTAAAAAGCTTTTCATTGCATCGAATTGTATAAAAACTCGATTATTTTTTATGTTACTCTTTATTGAGTTTGCTGATACAATTACTGTTTTATTTAGATAACTTGAAAGATTTTTAATTAATATTTATACTAACATTACATACTTRGTATATAATATTGCAAGCAAATAGTTGCATACTTTGATCAATTTCACAAATATTTAATAACTTTAAYTTTTAATTATGTCAAYTYTCATAGATTATTAAATTATTTCTTTCTATTTACCATTGAATATTTTTGATAAAATATTCAATGGTTTTAATGTGTGCCCTGCCTTCAGAAATGATTTACAGGAAATATTGTAATATAGTCTTTAGTATGTTTCAGACTTTTTATTTAATTTTATTTTATACATCGTCATCCTAAGGGTAGGATACCCATCCTGCAGTCATCAATCAAGATTAAAAGTAAGTATATTTTACTATGAAACATTTCTATGATAATTTCAATGGATTTTTATCACGACGATAATATTAATTATTTTTTTTTTCTTTTTCTGTTTCAGAAGATCATTGCAATCGTGCGTGTAGGCAATGA
>NW_015149029.1:872818-920779 GCF_001465965.1 Polistes dominula | reverse complement strand
ATAGTATTGTTTTTTTATTTCTATTTCAGATTGCAATCGTGTGCGAAGCAATTGCATTACTACGGGTCGGTGTCTTGGACCGAATGGCCCATGTGAAGTGACCGGGAGTGAAATTTTTTGTTCTTGCATTTGACTGCGTGCAATGCAGTTTTTAAAGTAGCTTTAAAGTCAATGTTTGTTCGAGTAATTAAAGTCAAATTTTTGATCGCGAAGTAGAGTCAGTGACCGGGCGGGCGTAAATTAAATTCAAATCATACGCGTATGTAGAGTCAGTGTTGTTCGCCGTATAAGAAAAATGTTGGTTTCGCGATAAGAAACTCATCTATAGTTTCTTATATTCGTTTACCGTGTTATTAGAGTCACGCGAGTGAGTGAATGAGTGCAAGGAAAGATTCATCAAGGTATTCTCCGATGGACCTGGTGGACAAGGGATGCAGCTGGACCATTTTCTACGAAGTAGGAGTGTTTTGGAGCCACCGCAGAACTTCTAATGCCAACTGTTCATATAGCATACATATAACATTTTACTCTAATAAAATGTTACATATATGATATATAACATTGGTAACGAGTGAGTCAAAAAATTTTCAGTTCCTCCAGTGTTCAATTATGCCGAGGATGAAAGGTCCTAATTCCTTTTTATGAGTTACTCATGAAAATTGTATATTGCATTGTATGTTTTATTATTAGTTCAGGATAGGTTTTCTTGTCTCATCATATAAATTCAATTTAAATACATTTATTTTTCATATATCGATATTTCAATATTATAAATAAATGGGCAAATAGTCATAACACATTTGTGACGGAATTTTAATCGCAATTTCCTAGAACACTACAATAGTTCGTTAGTAAGTAGGAGCAAGCTTTGGCACCCCTTCCCTCTTCCCCCTGCCCCCACTCGGGGGTGCATCGTGTTTTTCTTTACGGTTTGTTTGTGTCGCATGCGCACTCAAGAGCAGTCGGTGCTCGTTCACTCTTCCAGTCGCCGGTAAGCGTGCGGATGTTTTGCATCCCTTGCTCGCCCGTCCTTCAGTTTTCGCGTTGGTGACGTGTACGTTATCATTTTTCATCAAAATTAATAGACACTTGATGGATTATTAAATCAATAAAAAAATAAAACCAAAAAAGAAAAACAACAAAAACTCTTTTGAAGAGGAAAGAATATTTTTGGGAAAACAATATATTCAACTATTGGTCAATACAAATTTGTAATTCTTGGATCGTTCGTGTTTACAAAATTATGTACAACTTAAATACGTGTGTCTGATTATAGATTGAAAAATATATATGATAAATGATGACTGTATAAAATCAAAATGAACGTATTCAAACTAAACGTGTTTTATGTGTTTAAAATTCAACGATTTATCTAAATTAATTTTCCTTTTTGTTTTTTTTTTTGCTTTTTTTTTTTTTAAGGATTAGATTCCTAACAATAAAAGGTACAGAAGTAATTATAATGATACGATTTAATTCGAAAGTGCGTGTCGTGACGTGAATTAGAATTATCGTGTACGTGTTCTAGATAGTTAAATCACATTCTTATTATCCGTTGTTCTCAGAGAAATGACACAGTACTGTAATATAATATAAATGCGTGAGAGAATTTCACGAATTCAACGATAAATGCGGATTGAAATCTTCGGTGGCATATAGTGCAACGAGGAAGGATTATTAACATCATTTTGGATGTCTTCGATACGGTAAGACATTAATATATATATATATATATATATTTTTAAAATATTGTTTTGTTTGGTATTGAAATCTATAAAAAAAAAAAAAAAAAAAAAAATCAAAAATATTTTTTTTCTTTTTATCTCTGTGGAAAACCGCAACGAGATAGAACGATTGTATCGGATAAAAGAAACGATATGGAAAGTTATCGCGTCGTGGGGGTCCACACGCATAGAGCGTGAGCTTGCAGGGTTTGGAATACAACGAGCCGAGCAAATGGCTAATTGGAATGTAGATAATGGACAAATCGATGAACGGCATCGTTGCTTCGAGCGAGTGAGCTCGTTTTTGTCGGTATCGTACGTATTACCTACTCGGTGAAATTTAATCTTCGCAGTTCGTTACTGCTCTCGACGGATACGTTCACGCTGTAATATTTCTATGACGTATTTGTGGATATGATATTTTGTCAGTTAGATTAAATAAAAAAATAAAAAAAAAAGTATGATCAAGTGATTTGTATTAACTAGAATTATTATCAGATTAATAATCGTAACATTTTCCTCTTAAATACCAACTTTCAAGAATATAGTTAGTAATTATTAGATTTTCGCATTAATAGCTTCATTGACACTGATTGGACACTCGGTAGACGGAACTAATAGATCCATTAGACGAACAAGCTCTTTCCTGAGGGACTCGAGATCGCAAGAAGGTCTTGCACAAGTCTCTTTAGCCATACTGCCGAACCTATTCCTATCTCCTAGAAACCTCATTGCACCCCCCTCTCCCCTTTCTTTGCTATCCTATAGTACTCGCCATTAACGCAGTATTCTACGTGAAACGAGCTTACCGTAATACGTTGCAAAATTTATGGTATACACGTAACCCAACGGTGATGATCGCGGTACGCGTTACCACCCCCTTCCCCCTCGGTTTTATAGATACCTGTAGTACGACTTCGGGCATTTACGTTATTACGCCGTATAAATTAATCTACAACGTTGTTAACAAAATTCATCGTATTTCGATAATTCTCACTTTCCTGTATACGATCGAATATTTTCCATAAACGTAACGTACGTATTTAATATCTTACGGATTTGTCTCGTTTAACTGTATATATTTCTTCATTTAATTTAATTGCATTATATAATGAAAAAAAAAAAAAAACAAAAAAATATGAAAAGATGCAAAATAACGAATTGTACTTTGTGCTTTGTCTACTTTGCTGACTACTTTCCACTTGTAGAGCATTTCACGACTAATGAGTGTATTAAATCAACGCTAGGATGAACTTTTAATAATTTCGACTTCCTAGTCGCCACGTTGTGTGGTATTAATTATCTCCGGACAATTAATTGCACGTCTATCGGATTTCGCGTTTGCGAGCAGGTGCCGTGGGGGGGGTAGGATGAGGAGAATAAGGGGTGGAGAAATTACGAGGGTCGATTTCGCGACAGAATTTCAGCATCGGCTAGCGTCTTCTTACTCTGGGAGAACGCTTTTATCCGTGTTCGTTGTTACTTCTTGTTATAAAGTGCTTCATAATTTAAAACGACCCGTCGAGATAGGGACTTATAAATTGTTTCGGACGTTGGTACGCTCACGTTGGTCAGCATTATCGCGTTGTCATCGAAATTACGAATGCTAGACTACGCTCAAGCGAAACGCTTTTCGCATGCCATCTTTATTATTATTTTTTCGACTTTTTGCTTATAATACACAATCGTGATATCTCGTTTGTACAAATAAAACGTATTTTTTAGAATTTCACGGAACAAATAATAATAATAATAATAATAAAAAATATAATTATCAATTTATCTATATCCTTAATGTGAACGAGTATTATCGAGAAAACCATTATAGGGCATCCCCTTTGGCTTTTATAAAATATAAATTACAATTATTAGAAGCCTCGTTATGATTCAAAAGTGGAATGAATCATCGTTCGAGAAATTGCAATTAATTATACTCGGGATATAATCGGATATGTTATCCCATTTTGATAAAAGTACCTCTAGTCGAATTATGGTTAAATTATTTAACGATGGTAGATAGCAAAGAGAGGACGAATAAAAGAATATGGGTGGGAGGAGGAGGGTGGAAAGTAAAAAAAAAACAAAAATTAAAAAGAAATAGGATACATAACGATGAAATTCAATTTGTGCTTGAAGCAAGTAGACGGTAAATAATAAAAATAAAAAGAAAGAAAGAAATAAAAAGAGAAAGACCAAAAAAAAAAAAATAAATAAAAGGGAGGCAAGATAACGAGGAATAAAAGAAGAGAGGCAGGTATGTAAAATCGCGCGTGAACACACTGGTAGCAGCAACAGCAGCAGCAACAGCACCAACAGCAGCAGTGAGCACACGCGGTGGTTCGATTTAAATGCGAATTTTTGTCGGAATAGCAGCGAATACGGTCGAATACGGACGGGCCTTTTTAAGCGGCATAATCCATTTTTATTTTTCCGAGTACTCGCGAGACTTTTCGATGGTCGTTCAAAAATTCATCCAGAGTGGCATGGGGAAAAAAAAAAAAAGGGAAAGAAGGAACGTTGCGAACGCGTTTTACCTCTGTTGGTTGGTTGGGGGGTGGTAGTGCGAGTAAGCTGCTAGAAGAGGGCTAGAGAGAGAGAGAGAGAGTTTTTCTTTTCTCGCATTGGCAGAATTTACGGGGAGTACAGTCGAGATGATCGAGCGCTTAAATATGTAGCACCAACCGTTTCGCATTCTGGGAAATTCCGTCGGCTGGAACTGGATCCCATTGACGATATCTCGCCCTGTTGGAAAGTCAGAGAAGGCAGCCAGCTAGCGATAAATTTTTTAGAATTTTACGATTCCACACCGATGGTATGCGCGATTCACGTAGAGAAAGAGAGAGAGAGGAGAAGTCGTTTATCCGTGAAGAGAGCAGCAGCAGCACCAGCAGCCACCGGATCTACGAGTAAGTCGATGCTTCCGGATCGATGAACACTGAATTCTTCTTCCTTTTTTTTTATCTCACTTTAATGCATTCACATGTATATAGATATTTTCTATCTTTTTCCTTTCAAGGGTCCACTACTAAACTTTCTTCCTACTATCTCACATTCCTTTTCTATTCTTCCTTTTTCTCTCCCTTTCGCTGAGACAGTATCTCAATGCGTCGGTGGTTTTATTTGATCGCCCTCTTATGTTTTATTGAGCAGCTCCACTCACTCTCTCTCTCTCTCTCTCTCTCTCTCTTTCGTACTTCGTTTGTTTTCCTAGGAGTAACCAGCGGAAACAGCTGTGCCCGTGATTTCGAAATTTAACGACCCCCACCCTCTACCCCACCTAACTTTATTGCTAGACGCTTGTAATATCTCCGGTTCCACCCTTGATTGTTCAATGGATTACATTATTTCCGGTCGCCTGATGTTTTCGAATACGGTAAACATCGTATATAGGAGTAACCAAGAAGGAATTACGCTATCCAATGAAATCAAATAATAGTCAAACGTTAAGTAAATATTACGTTTAAGTATATTCTTTTAGATAATCGTTTAAAGTATTCACCCTCTCGAGTTTATTCATCAACCATTTCGTGACAAAAATCCTCAACTAAAATGAATCCTACGTTTTCCGTTTCTACCTTCGATATTTCGCATATTGGTAAATAAAAAAAACAAAATAAAAAAGAGAAAAAGTCAAAAAGAATGATAGAGAAAGAGAAAGAGAGAGAGAGAGAGAGAGAGAGAGAATTTTCGGATTTCGGGGTGTTTGCTCACGACTCTTGGATGGATATCGTTTCGACGTAGCCTTTGCCGATAGAGTTCGAGCTTGAAAAACGGTCCCGAGGTCGCTCTTCCTTTTTCCACTTTAAGCAAAAGTTCGTCGATTTTCGTGAAACTTGGAAATCCAACAACGTTCTTAGGTCCTGAGACGTTTCCCCATTGAAAGCTTTCTTTTCCGGGTCGCACCTGACGGATCGACTTATCCCCCCCCATCTTTTCGTTCGTTCTGTACGTCTTCGTTTTCGTCAATAATGAAAGAAGAGAAAAAGAGAGAGAGAGAGAGAGAAAGAAATAGACTTCTTTTTTCCATTTATTTTTACGTCGTTGGAGTTCGTCAAGAAGGAACAGCCCGAGTCTCGTCGAATACGGATTTCTTAGAATAAAAATGAGATTGGGCCACTCAAGGTCGACGATTTGAACCGCCAACGTCGTCGCCTGGATGAAGAATAAAGTTATATTAAGGTGAAGAAGAAATGGAAAAGTCTGTAGGACTTGCTTTGAAAGGGTTTCGTCGAAAGGTAGAGTCCCGATCGATATTATTTTATATATATAGATATAGATATAGAATTGTCGCTTGGTAAAAAGAGACTCTTCGAATTCGAATTAAATCCAATGAAAAGGATATATTTCTATGATGGTGTGTGCTATTAATAATAATAATAATAATAATAATAATAATAAATATAAAAGAAAATTAAACGTTTTATTAACATTATTTTATACGAAGATTTTAAAATATCGCGTTACCTTTACGATTCGTACTTGGATTTTCCTTTTTATGTCGCGAGACTCTTTTATGAGAAATAAAAGAAAGACCAAAAATATAAAAAAAAAAAAAAAACAACAACAAAAAAACCTTAGAAAAAGCTTACTCCTTTTTCTGAAAAACTTCACAACTACCAATCGCATCGTTTATTCATCTAACGTAACCGAAACTTACACACCCTCCTATCTATAACTATACGTCCATTGGGTACCACTTTCTTGGAAGAATATCAGACGAAAGGAGAGAGAAAGAGGATCTTAGAAAGCAGGGGTTGTGAACTTTTTGTTATAGTGTTCGAGCGACGAACATCTCAAAGGTTCTTTGGGAATAGGAGAGAGGAACCTTCTCGGCACACGCCGTGGTCTACATAATCTTATACCGGGGTTCGTCGTAAAAATGCAAAGCGTTCCGTGAAAATAAAAAGCCTTGGCCCTTGATCGGTGCGAAACTCATGAAAGTTTCAAGAGGAAGGCGAAACTCGACGACTCGGCATCAACGAAAGAACCAACTTGCGTGTGGAATGCGTTTTCACCCTTCTTGTCCTTTCCCTTATATATATATATATCATGTACTTTAGTTTTCTTTTTTATCACCCTTCTATTCTTTTTCAATATCTATAATGACGAAAACAAACAACATTTCCTTAGATCGTATACGCATATTAATTGTTTCTTTTTTCATTTCAATAGATTCAATCTTGTCCCCTTACTTTAATGTTTTATTTTGTCCCTAAAACCTTAATCACAACTGCAGGAAGGATAGTTTCCGTTCAAGGACAAAGCTCTAACCCTTTTCGAAGGGTTCTGGTTCGAGCACAGGTGGTGGCTTTATCGAACGTTAACGGCATAAGCAGTTAAGATGTTATCTCTCGAAGGGTGAAAGTAGTAGTGGCCCTTGGCCAGAATTGACTATATTCCAACCCTCTTTTACTTCTTCTTCCTCTTTCTCTATCTTTCCTTTTCTCTCTCTCTCTCTCTCTCTCTCTCTTTCCTTCTTTCCGTTTGGGGTTGACCGCAGTCACGATCCATGTCGACTCGACCAGTCCGATTCTTATCGATTCTCCCAAGCTCACCACCTTCGAACCGCGATAGTTCTCCACTTCCTACCACTTTTCTTCCTTCTTCTTCTTTTTTTTTTTTCTCCACTTACCCAAAATTCTACTGAATCTTTTTAATGGACCACTGTAGGCCGCATTAATGTCAGACGCAGGGTCGTTGTAGATCTCACCCTGGTACGATCGCGTTATGTATGTGGTCGAATCGTTGGTCTCGATGTTTTATTGGAACATTCGAAACATCTGCCGCGTATTTTCTATCTCCATTGCATTTCCTCTTTTCCCCACCCTCTTCCCCTTCCCCTTTCCCCCTCTCTCTCTCTACTCACTATTCTCTTCTCTTTTTTTTCTCTTTACATCGTACCGTGTTTATCATTCGTTCGAGTGAATTAAAATCGATTAAATGAATCATTCTCTCATTGTACCTGTTATAAAAAAAAGTAGCAAATTTTGATCGAATTCAATTTTTCTTTCGATTAAAGCGAAAATTCATCTTTCCAACGGATATTTGATAATACTTTTGATTATCTGAAATATGAGATACACGAAGATTTAATGATAGATAATAAATTCATTCGTTCGATACTTCGAATTTAATAAGACGAAGGAAGATAGGATATTTTTTATTGTTAATGTCAATTTGAAATATATCTTAGTGATCAATTTTTCTATCTTATCTCTTCTTTTCTTTGTTTTTTTTTTTTTTTTTTCCTTTTAAATGTGAACCTTTTTCTTCTATACGTTGGCATGAGATAATCTTTCATATTCTCTGTTTAATGGGTATCACGAATCTTCGAACATGTAGCTTGCAGGCTACGGTGCTAATACCACGATGATCACCTTTTGCCCTTAACACTGTGATCGTGTTAAGATCCTTAGGGCTATGGATAGAGACAAGGAAGGGAAAGAGAAAGAGAGAAAGAGAGAGAGAGAGAGTAAGAACTGGCTTTTGAATTGCTATAACTTCGGATTAAATCGGTAATTCTGTAGGGTCACGACATTCCCGAATGAATCTTCACTTTATTTTTCTTCTCTTCTTTTTATCGAGGATTTTCTTATCGACGATGCTCTAAATCTAAGTGTCTTCTTCTTCTTCTTCTTCTTCTTCTTTTTCTTCGTGATCTTCTTAAGGGTCTTGACAGATAATAAGGCGAAGGGTCCAGGTCAATGATCCTTAAATATATCTGATCAAAGTTAAATGTATCCACGAGAATAGCTGTATTTCGTTAAATTAAAGACGGTACACATAACTAGACATTAATTGAATTTCAAGTAGAATCAGATTTATTTTAACTTCAATTCATTCTTATTATGATAATTACGTTACGATTGTTTTATTACTTAAGATAAAATTATCTTCAATTAGTGAATAAATAAAATTCATCTTCATCAATTTCTCTTCTTAAATTTGGCACAAAATCGAGGTAATTGAAATATTTGATTTGAATATGTCAAGGAAACAAAAAAACAGATGTTTATAGTATTCAATTGATTTGTTTTTTCTTCTTTTATATAAAGAAAATAAAGAATGAGATTTTTTGATGAAAATACAAGTGTATTCTCTGAGCGTTCAAGTTTAAAAACTTTGGGTGGCAACCGATGGGAAAAAGAAAAATATTATCTCTCGAAACTGACTCGAAGAAACAAGGGAAACAGAAGAAGAAGAAGAAGAAGAAGAAGAAGAAGAGTAATAAAGTGTGCTTTTTGGCTATGCTTCGTAAGCGTGCACTAGATCCAGTCTCCCTTTCCGGTGAGAAGATTCCACCCTCTTTAAGAACACAACCACGTCCGCATTAGTGGTCGTTGTTTCGAAGGATCTACCGGCAAGCGAAACCGATCCTTTTTCCGTTTGCCTCCTACCACGGAATTTCACTTATCTCTTATTGACCGAACGTCCTGTATATGAGGATTCCGTTTCAGAAAAGAGAAAGAAAGAGAAAGAGAAATAGAAAGAGAAAGAGAAAGAGAGAGAGAGAGAGAGAATAGAAAATAGAATATATAACCTAGAATAGAAGAAAGAATCAAAGGAAAAAGTAGGGAAAGGTAGTAGTAGTAGTAGAAGGTTGGTAGAAAGGAGTAAAAGTACTGCAAGGCCTCCTTTTTCACTTCTCGACAGTATGACGAGGATTTGTATTTCCGTTTTGCGCGAGGTAACACGTATATCTTAAAAACCCTTTGATGCTTCTCGAGGAGTAAAGTAGGTCGCTGCTTCGAAGTAGAACCTGAGAAGAATTAAGCTCTTTTCCTTCTTTTTTCTTGATTTTTTTTTTTCTCCATTTTCATCTTACCTCCATCACTCTCTCTATCTCTCTCTCTCTGTCTCTCAAACTCTGGTTCTCCTTTTTTTATTTTACTCTTAGACAACCCTTTTCATCTTCTTCTTCTTCTTCTTCTTCTTTTTCTTCTTATCCTTCTACAAAAGTCGAACTCTCATAGGTTCGCTAGATGGTCCGTCCTCCTGCCCACGACGTGACTCGTAGCATCAATTTTGCAGAGAGACCAGAGAGAGAGAGAGAGATAGAGATAGAGAGGTAGCTTCGAATTTACGCGCTCGATTCCGTCCTTACACGCAGACTGAATTATATTTCTCAGGTGCAAGGGAATAGTCGCGTCTATCTATGTCTACCAGTTTCTACGTTTCTACTTCTCCTAACCATCCGACTGACATAGCTACAATATATATATATATATATAGAAACGTCTAGTACAAGTATATTTTATACACATGCATGTATATACATACGTGTACATATTTAGATATACGCAAGCACTTTTATATTTTTTCCCCTTCATCGTCCTCTCTTCTATTTTTATTATTATTATTATTTTTTTTTTTCATTAATCCTTTACAGAAGTTTCGTTTTTACCTAGCAGCAGTTCTGATGAAATTAATTCGATAGGGGTCGTTATATCGGGTGTACCGGGGAGTAATGGATGCGAGGAGGAGTTACCTCGCCGATACTCGGTTGCTTTCCGTATTCATGCGTTCGTAATTACCTCGGTCGTGACGAGAATATCGAGCTTGCCGTTTTCATTGGAGAATGAATAAATAACGATATCGCATTAATTTGACGAAATTTTCGTTCCCTCTCTCTTGTATCTCTACTCTTTGGTCATTATGGGTTTATACGTTCAAACGAGTCCAGATGGGATCTTTAACGAGCATCGATTCTATATTTTTACTCTACTCATTCTCTCTATCTCTCTCTCTCTCTCTCTGTATGTTAGCAGAACGTAAAGGGTATGATTAAAAAGGGTAATGTGTTCGTTGTATCTTCTGAACTAGCCAATAAGATCGATCGTTTTGCCAATCGAGAAAGGAGAAAAAATTTTTCATTCCTTTTACTTTCTCTTCTTCTCTTTTCAAGATTTCTTGCATCGATTTGATAAATGCTAGTCGATTTCGTCAATAGCTTTGCGATAGTTCTCGCACAATAGCCTCATGCGTACTTCAGAGTAGCAAATACATATATATACATATATATTATATATAAATGTACTTCTATATGTACACAAGAGTACCTATACATACATCTGTATATCGTCGAAAGCTTCGCTTTGACTAAATATATATTTTCCAGTACATTAGACCTTCCCGAGTTTCATAATGTTTTTCTCCTTCCCTTTTCCATTTCTTCTTCTTCTTCTTCTTCTTCTTCTACTTCTTTTCCTAACTCTTTCTCTTTTCTCTTTTTCTTATTTTTTATTTTCTTTTTATTTTTTTCTACTTTTTCTCTCCCGCAAGGCTACACGTTGAACTCCCTGGATCTGTCCAGAGAACTAGAGCTCCGTTCTTACAAATATCTCGGCCACGAGGCGACAAGAACTCTTTCTTCTGTTTCCACCTTTTCCACCCTACCCACCATCTTCTGATTCTTCACCTTTCTTTCTTTATTTTTTTTTTCTCTCCCTTTAACCAAGAGTTACCGAGAATAAGAACGTTTTCCTTGAGAAAGAAGAAGAAGAAGAAGAAGAAGAAGAAAAAAGAAAAGAAAAGAACCCCGTACGAAAGGCAGGGTCATTACTTAAGAGTGCCACGAGAGAAATAGAGACGAAGGGAGATGAAAGGTACGGGGATAGAGGTTGGAATAAAACGAGGGGAGGAAAGAAGATACATTTGACCTCGACGGGAAAGAATACGATGAGAGAGAAAACGGATAAAAGAAGTAATGAGCTTCCTTTTTTTTCTCTTCCACTTTAACGTCTAGTACTTTACTGAAATTCCAATGAGCTGATAGCGATCGGTCGATAACTTTGAGTATTTCTATGCATCGTTTAGTCTTTCTCTCCCTATTTTTCGCACGCGCGAACTATACACACATACACACACACACACACACACACATACATACATACATACACATACACGTATACCTAAAGGAGAGTCATTTATTGATCTACTTTCTCCACCTTTTAAATCTGAACTTACGATAGAGGAGGAGCATGCGTGTGTGTATGCAAGAAAGAAAAAGATAGACAAAAAGTGAGGGTGTGGGAGAGAGGAAGATAAAGAACGCCTTAAATGAAATCGATTTATTTCGTCCTCGCGCTCGAGTGTTCTCTCGATTAAGTGGCACCTTCTTCTTCTTTTTTTTTACTCTACTACACCGTATCCAGGACAGATTTAAAAGTAGTCCCAACTCATTTACCTTCACTCTCGAGTTCTCCTTTTAATCTTCGAATAGAAGAACCGTCCGTCCGTGAAACGAATCTAATCTCGTCATCGATGAGTAGAGTTCTACTATCTATTTCTATCTCTCTATCTCTCTCTCTCTCTCTCTCTCTTCCTTTCTCATTCTCTTTAGTTTATTCTCGTTCATATCCATCGTACACACATAACATATACATATACACAAATAAATTCACTCCTCTTTCTATACGACGGGACGAGATATCCTTTTTATCCGAGTAGAAGAGTATTACTCGCGAATACGCGAAACGTTTCGCACAATATGCGTGTTCCTGACACATAGGCGATTTTCTAGCTTTCCTAGAGTTCGATTTTCATCGAACGTAAAAGCCGGTAGGTCGGTCGGTTGGTTGGCCAGTCCCCTGCCACCCACTCCGTCCTCCCCCTAACGCTACCTTATAACAGAAAATTGTAAAAGGGAAAAACAGCTTTCGCGATAGAAGATGAAAGGAAGCCATTCGATTCTGACTTTATCCCATTTCGATTTTTCTCTATGGCGAGAGAGAAAAATCCTTTTCTCTCGTTGTACTCACTCTCTTATTTCTTTCTTTCTTTCTTTCTTTCTTTCTTTTTTTCATTTTTTTATTTTTTCGTTCTTTGTCTCTTTCGTGTTTCATATGTGTACATCTATCCTATTCGTCTCTCTCTCTCTCTCTCTGCACGTTTTTATGTTTCTTCGGAATAATATACAGCCACCCGTGGTTGGTGTGACGATGGATGGTGATGGTGGTTTTCGTGGCAAAGCATAACCTTCGAAATTGAAGGTAAATTAATGATCGAAGTCGAGCTCGTTCGTTAGTAATTACCGATCCTACGGTTGAAAATGGTGGTTGGTGGGAGCCTACGGAAGTTTGAAAGGAAAGGTACGCAAAGGTTGGCAGAAAGAGATAGATATATATATATATATAGACAGAGAGAGAGAGGGGGGGAAGGGGAGGGGGTGGTAGAGAAACGGGTCGAAGAAGGAATTTAGCTAAACCTCCCTGTAATTTCTCGTTCATCCCTTCGCAAACTTGCTTGGTAGTGCCTAAGGGTTATTCCGAAGGAATCTCTCAAGGTGACGCCGGTGGTGGCTGAAATAGGGTGAGAAAGAGGAACAAAGTTTATTTCCTGAGACAAAGTGATTCGTGAGAAAAAAAAGAAAAGAAAGAAGATTGAGAGACATTTTTTTATTTTTTATTTGACGAAGGTAAATAGTTCCTTATTGTCAATTGAAAAAAGAAAAGAAAAAAAGACAATAAAATAACAAGTGTTTGAGTGTAACATCGATGAAATTCATATTTATTATATGAAGATTACAGAAGATAAAAGAAAGAATATAGATCGAGTATAAACGAGGGTTAAAAGAGAGAAAGATGGAAGGGATAGGGCTTAGTTTCTCGAAGTAGAACAACTTCCCTACTATGGTTGGGCCCTTTCTATACTAGGTGAATTATTGGGGTTACGTTAGACGTCACGTGCAGCTACGTGGAGAGTAGTCGAAGCCTTCCTTTAGAGAAAGGAACACACACACCCTGTGCTTTCTATTTCTCATGAGTGAGATGCAACGTCAGATGCAAGACAAACGTCTTAATATATAGAACGAAGCTCAAGGATCGTGGATGACATTCGTGATGCCTAGTTTCTAGACGCGTTTATTCTTCTTTATTATCCTTTCATTGCCACTTTTCTCATACGAATTGATATTATTGTGTATATACAAGTAAATGAAAAACAGAGAATGACAACTTTATTAAAGAAAATTTTATTGCATATTTGTTATTTCTTTTTTTTTTTTTTTTTGGCTTTGTCTTTAGGAGATTGTACAATTGTATTTATTAAATTTTCTTTCGAAAGAGACATGAAACAATGTCGAGTGTACGGGACAAGCACTTTTCTCTGACACACACACACACACACACACACACACACACACACACATACATAGGTAACATCAGAATACCATAGAGTGACGTCGTCCTAGCAGAATCCCGAGAAAAACGGTGTTCTATTGTTCTCCATTGACTTTCCGATCACTGCACGGTGTTCTCCGAGAACTGAGGTAACATGAAAAATGTCTCCCTGTCGGATGAATAAACGAAAATGGGTTACCGTTACAACCGGTAGTTTCTCTTACGTCGGTTCATGATATAAACGGTGTTCGTTTTATAAGTGAACGAAGAAGAAAATATACGTGGAATTATCATGCTCGATGAGAGAAACGACGTTGACAATTTATCAGAAAACGGGTTTAGCACGCGCCACCGCCACCACCACCACCACCACCATCATCACCACTACCATCACCTTCTCCTCTTCTATTCGATTCAACATATAGAGAGAAAGTATTTTTCATTTTTGCTCTTTCGAAAAGTACGAAATTTTTTGTCTCGTTTGAAAAAGTCATTCAAAGAAGGGCAGGGGGGGGGCGACACACACACACACACGAATTGGGGTTGGTATTTAAAACGGGCAAAAAAAGATGGGAAAACAATCGAGCTCTAGGGTTTCTTTTTGTGTTTTTTTTAGATTCCATTTTCTTGTCCTCCCCTTGTTCCTCTCGTTCGTTTGTACGTACGTACGTACGTACGTACGTTTTTTCTTCGTATTTTCGAACGTTTTATCGATCCTCGATATCGATCGTTTAAACTAGCTCGTCGTGTTGGTTGAACGAGACGAGAAACACGGTAAATGTTCGGTAAATATAAACAGTCAAATTTATAAGAGATAGAAATTACCTATCTCTCTCTTTCTCTCTCTCTCTCTACGTAGAATCAGATGGATGAGCCAAAGAAGGTACCACCATGATCGATCAATGTCAAAAGTCGATTGGTTGCTCGGAATACCGGATAATAACACCTCAAGTCAGTCTATGCTATATTTGTTCCTGTCGATACGTAAAGGTGCTTACAGAATACAGACCATCTCTCGTGATCACCGACGATTCGCTCGCAAGTCACGAAGTTTTTTAGTTTTTTTTTTCTTCTTTTTTTTTTTATGTAAATTACTTGCACGAAGGTGAATGGAAAAGAAAGAGAGAAATAGAGAGAGAGTGTGAGAAAGAGATAAAGAAAGAGATAGAAATGGAGAGAAAGGTTGAAGCAATTTGCACACAGTGCATCGTTAAATTCACCTTCCTTTATCGTGAGTAAAACTCGATCGGGCGAGTATCGATAAGTTGTTACGTTCTTCTTCCGTATATATACGCCACAAGGATAATTACGTTGATTCATGATCGTTGTAGATAATTTTCTCATCCGTTATATTACGATATTAAAAGCTACTATATTGGTATATTAGAATTATTAATATATATATTTATATTACAATATTTTATTTTATATTTTTATACATAAAATAATATAAATATATATATAATATTTTATTATAATAAAATATAAATTTATTTAAAATTATGTAAAATAATTTATTTATAATATTTCTTTTATTTTATATATTTTTTTTTTTATATATAATATAAAATGTTAGTATTTCGATATTAGAAGCTACTATATTGGTATTAGAATTATTAATATATATTTATATTATAAAATATTTTACCTCATATTATTTTATTTTATATTTATACATAATATAATATATATAATTTTTTTTTTAATAAAACAACTAGTTTAGTTTTATAATGTAAAATATTTGTTCACATGTTTTAACTAAAGTCTTTAGTTATTTCATACGTGATCGAAGTTTCTCATGAATTAACTAAATTTTACACTTGAATGATAACACGTATACAATACCTGTATACTGTATATGTTAATTATGTTATAATACCTTTGACATGAAAATATATACAATTCGTGACGTGATTAAATGTTATACATTATTCATCGCAAAACGTTATGTTAATTATATCCTTTTATTATTATTGAGACACAGATTTTGTTTTAACTGTTAAATTATATTTAGATTAATTTCATCTCGATTGTATACATATTATATTTTGTTTTTCTTATTAGTTTAACAAAAACGATAGGTATATGTATATATGCATAAATGATAAAGCAAAAAAAAAAAAAAAGAAGAAAAATAAAAAGAAATAAATTATCGAAGAAAAAGTGCAATGTCATCGACCTCATAGAGAAGGAGAAGAGAGAATGTTACTGGTCATATAAGTAAGTCTGCTTTCATACACATATACCTCTCGTTCTATTTATAACAAAGAAAATCGATTGTTCTTTTCCCTTGGTATAAGGAGGGAATCGATAGTGGACAATTCAAATAACCACAAAGTGGAAGTTTAAAGTTTATCGTTTAACGTTGATCTAAATCGCACCGACTATGTCCGATAAAGGGTGGGCTAATGACACGTTTTCCTATCTTTCTCACACATTCGATACATTTGAAAGAGTAGAGACCTTGTATTCGATTGTATGGGTACATTTATCTTAGGGTTAAAACCAGCACAAGGCTACTGTAAAATGCAATTCCTTTGACCCTCTCCACCAACTTCCGGATCTGTACACTTGATGGAATACGTGCATGGACTTGACTCTTTCAAAACATTCCATCCTATTACCACACTTCGTCTTTTGCCACTTTCTTATTTATGTTTTCGACATTTTTATTCTTTCTTTAAATTTATTATTATTTTTTTTTATCCACTTTTCTACTTGTTTATTTATTGTAAATATTGTAATAATTAATTTGATAATATAAATAAGAAAGATATTTCATTTATTTATAGGAATTGTTTTATAAATAATTGTTTATAACAAATTGTTAATATGATGATAAAAGGATAGAGGAAAATTTATGCTTTAAAACGGTTTTTGTTTGAAGTTTTTACGATTATTAGTTTTGAAGATATTTTAATTGTAAATTTATATATTTTTGCTAGTACGTTGTTGACTTTACGTAATACCATTGAAAAAGTTCATTGACACAGTGACCTATATAAATTCTCGGAATTAACGCGAACCAGTCAGCTGACAAACGTAAACACTTTTTACGTTTCTACGAATGTGTACACTATCAAAGAATTTATGAATGGTAATCTTTCGAGAGTTATATCTTTGAAAGGAAAAATCGTACAGACTTTAAATCAACACCATTTAAAAAGAAAAACTATCATGTATTTATTTATGAACTATCGAATAAATAATATAATTAAATATTATAAATATTTTCTAAACAAAATACTCTGTTGAACCTACAATTATACGATGAAATTTGAAACTTGATTTGTATGAAATATTTTTATAAAATGTTTCCTAAAATAAATTTTATTTCATTAGATAATAATTTCAAATTAATTAATCGAATATAAAAATATATCTCGTTAATTAAAACATTAGAAAATATAAAATAGAAAATCCGTGTAAGATATCCAGTTGATCGGTGGTAGACTGATGGAAAACTGACACCTAGTGATTTGTTATTGTAACGCGAGTGAATGGTGTTTACTTACCAAATCCTTAACCGTGCCTAACGGCGCTTTTGCTTTCCCTCACTTCTCCTAAATCCTCCTCAACATCCGACACCCTTTACAATGTTCGAGCCTCTTAAAAAAACAATGGAAGAATTGCGTTAGGATTAGAAACGACGTTAGATAACAGGGCTTTTAACTAAAGAATCGAATAAAATAAATACAAGAAAAAGATGTTAGTGAATATGCTTAACACTTAATTGACCGGCTATTTTTTTTTTTTAAGAATTTATCTCGTGTCACCGGCTATTATTTCGTAATTGAATTGAAAAGCTAAAAAATATAAGTAATTTTTAATAAATTTTACTTATTATTAGACTTTGAATATTTCTTCTTGGTATGATCAATAGTATAACAATAATACAACAAAATTGATTACTATTGTAATATTTATTTTCGCTGCGTTTTCATTTTAAATAGCGTGATGCCGAAAAAAAGCGCATCACGAGTTAACTCGTGACAGGTCAGCAACGTCTGGCCACAGAAACACGAGTTAATTCGGGATCGGTCAACAAAGTGTTAATAGAACAAAAGATTGAAAAAAATACTAGAAATTAACTACTATATATTATATATTATTATATTATATATGTACATATAGCACTTGTATATATAAAGTTAACATTCGTTAACATGTATAATAAAGTTAACATTCGTGAATAATATAATATATATATGTATACGATTTATACGTTGACTAGAAATGTAAAAGTTGAACAAAAAAAGTGTGAAAATTACGACAACCTCACTCGATTTACAAACAAGAACGTGAGGGTGGTAGTGGGGAGGAATGAGGGGTGGTCTAGAAAATATTTTTCTTTCTCGAGGTAAAAAGGGAAAAGATAAAAAAAAAAAAAATAGAAGAGAAGGAAGAGGTCGAAGGTAAAACGGGGAAATGGTTTACGCGCAACCACCACCACCACCACCACTACCATTACCACCATTACCACCACCAACAACGATGTCGGCGAACTATATTTCAGTCGACGATAAATCAGCTAAGATTCCGGAAATTTACGCGCGACCCGGATCTTCTTCCTTGGCTATCATTTCAAAAAAGAAGATCGTTCGTCGGAAAAGGTTGGGCGGTGAAGGGGGGGGGGGTGGTGGGAAAAAGGAAAGGAAGTCGAGAGAAGCGTAAAGTCGGGCGACGAAGGGTCAGGTAGAGATCTGGGTAAAAAAGGAAAAAGAAATTTATACTAACGTCTACGATCGGGACATCTACGATCGATGAATCGTAACTCGATGTATCGTAGAAGTTTTGGTTCACAGCATCTCTAAGGTTATCGATCCTTTCTAGTAAAACTAGTGTCGTGTATCTCGTTTTTCTATACTTATGTTTATTATACATAAATATATGTATACGTTTTTTTACTATTATAATTATCAAACGAGTATAGAAGATATAATTATGTGTATGAATGTAATAATACATAGAAAATATAATTGGTGTAATTTTTAGTATGATCTTAAACGTAAAGATTGTGTTGACCAAAATATTAAGTAACATTTTGCAAATAAAAAAGTATAGATACTTTAAAAAGTTATTTACGTTGTTTTTATTAATTATTTATTTTATTTTAATTAATGTAATTAGAATTTTTTTATTGCTACTTAATTTTTTGTTATTTTATTCTGAAAGATCTTTAAATTTTAGGTGACACCATTTACAGTTTTTGTTACTTATCATTTTATATAGAAATTTATTTTATGATCGTTCTTAAATAAAATTATCTTAGAACGTATTTCAAATACATTGAATAAGCAAATCAAGTATTATTATTTAATCGATACTTATAAACTATTATGGATTAAAGTAGTAACTATAATCAAAAAATACAAGACAATTGATAATAACTTTAACATGATTATTTTAACATTAATACCATTTTAATGTTCAAATTGTCATCATGAATGTTCGTAGTATCTAGTATACTGAAATGTTTATATATGATATATAATACATGAGTACGTAGACATTTTCTAGTATAAGTAGATTGAAGTTTTGATAACGTCGAGACATCACTGTCGATCATGTATTTACTTAATCCGTGATTTAGACAACAACAACAACAACAATAATAGTAACAACAGCAACAACGACAACAACAACGATAGACCGGATATCGTGGTCTCGTTCGACGTAAGCTATTTTCATCGGATCACGAATCGATTTAACGAATATCGACGAGAATTGATTCCTGCCAGTTTGCATAAAGCCTTCGTTTTAGCTTGCGTTTCCTAATTTCACATAGGAAATTGTCCTTTAAAATGTGATCATACCAACGACATTTCTAACTGAGAGACATTGACAAAAGTATTTCGATTCAATCAACATCAAATAAAAAAAATAAAAAAAATAGTGAGCTGTTCATTATTTCCACAGTGAATAACCGGTAATACTTACTCATTTAACTGATTATAAGTTTGAAACGTGATCTATCAAGATTATTGAGAAAAAAAAATATGAATCTATTATAAAGTATGAAACCAGGAAAAAAGAAAAGAAATTGTTCATTTTCCTAATGAAAGTAATTGAAAAGTAAACTTATTAAACTTTGTTGCATCGTCGATCATAATTCGTATTCTAAATGATAAAAGAAGAAGAAAGTTTATTTCAAACGTGTCAACGCTTAAAAAAAAAAAATATGATTACTGCGAATGAATGTATTCGAATTATTCAGATTTCAGACATTCAGACAAAATATGACATTCTTAATTAGATTGACGTTTATGTGTATGTGTGTTTTATTTTCTTATTATTCTATTGGGTTGGCAAGAAAGTTATTTCGGTTTTCTAGTGTGAAATATTACTTTATATTTTATACATATATATATATATATATATATATATATATATATATATATATATATTTACTTACTAACGAAATTATTTTGTTGTCAACTCAATATTAAATCTCGGAAATAGTAGCAATATGGTTCAACAAAGATAGTAAAATAGTAAAAAGTAAATTTAAGCAATCGAGACGGACGAGAGTCGGTTCATTTTCCACGTCAATGAATTACAGAGGCTAGTGGGAGAGGGATTTAGGGGGTTATGGGGGTAGGGAGGGTACTTGTAGAAAACAAAATCTGCGTGCACGCGAATTATACTGCAAGCAGCAGGAGCAGACGACGACGACGATGACTACGACGGGGGCTAAATTCCGATCGATCGATGCTTTATCGAGGCCGAAATGCGTGCTTGCGCGGGCGCACCGAATTGAGAGAGAAAGAGGGTGAGATAGAATGAGAAAGAGAAAGAGAAATAGACAGAGAGAGAGAAAGAGAGAGAGAGAAAGATCAAAAGGTATCGGTGCTCTCGATCGGAATAAAATCACATGTTGGCGTGGGCGAGTGCGGGCGAGAGGTGTGTTAATTAAAATGTCTCATTACGTGCCTTGCCTCTTGATACGAAATCACCCTTTCCCCTTTTTCCCCCTAACGAAACTATTCAACGATTCGTAAACGTCGTTTCTCTCTCTCTCTCTCTCTTTGTTTTTCTTTCACTCTTGACGGTTCTTCGTCGACAAACTGTAACAATAATGTGCCGCCCTTAGGACCGAAGGTACGAAATCCAGGTGGTCGGAAGTTTTTAATTAATCCCCGTTCGAACCACCTTTAATTTTTGTGTGTGTGTGTGTGTTTTTTTTTTATTCAGGATTTTTGCACCTCTTTTTGCAGTTCTTCTTCTTCTTATTATTTCTCTTCTTCTTCTTTACTCAATTTTTCTTTCTTTAGCCTATTTCTTTTTTTGTTTTTTCTTCTTTTCTTCCCACTACTCTTTTACTCTTCCTCTTTTACCATAACCATGAAAGTAATTTCACGCTTTTTGCACGGGGTTTAAGCGTTATTAATTAATTCAGACTCTCTTTCTTTCTCTCTCTCTCTCTCTTCTCGAGTATTTTGCAGTCTCCCACTACTATTTTGCTCTCTTATATTTCTTTCGTTTTTCTTTTCTCTTTTCGTTCTTTCTTTCGTTCGTTCTTTCCTTTAATAAGTTATACCGAAGAAATATATTTATATTATACGTATAAGGGTGCAAGACCAGTAATACTTTACGTTTTACTATTTACTGTACTGTACCAACGACGATTAAAAGAAACTACCCCCACGTGACCTCTTTCACCCTTTGTGTTTTTTAACTTAATCCCATCGATCCCTCTATTACCCACCTTTTTCTAACCCCTTTTAATAATACTTACATTCTCAATACTTTTCTACGATTATTTTTGATCTCAAAATCTCGATCGTAAATTAATTTTCATTGAAATAATATTATTATTCATTTCAATTACTTTTATTAATTTTGTTTTTTTTTTTTGTAATTTTTGTAAGAAATCATTAAAAGACACAAAATTCAAAGCTTCGTTCGAAAGTTGAATATTTTAAACAACCTTTCAATTTTATTACCAACTGATAAACAATTCCTACCACTCCTACCCTCTCGAAGTACGTGCTAGTTCAATATATCGAATGAAAATGCACTCTCATTATTTTCCACTCGTTTTTTTTTTTTCTGGTACGAAATGTTCTTTTTAAAGTCCTCTCTCAGTTCTTCTTGCTTGGTGTCACGTGGTAAAGCGATAAACCAAATAGCCGCGATACGTTTTCTGCGGGTAATAAAACAAACGGGGGTATATAGCGTTTGTTCTATTTTCTTGTTTTCTTTATTTTCCTTCCTGACAGTCGTGCACGTACACAGGGGGGAAGAGCGGGGGGGGGGAGGGAAGTTAGGTGAGACTAATTTCAAGAAAGAAGAGGATGTGCTAGCTTCGTTCGTTTTCTTGTACGTGAAACGAAAGGAAGATTCAATTTTTCAATTAAACGTTTGACAATATCTGAAGAGATAAAAAATGTGTGTGTGTTTTTTTTTTATTAAATATTATTTATAAAAAAAAAAAAAAAGAAAAATGAAGACACAAACATTGAAGACTCGCAGGGGGTTTTCTCGTTTTGCTCGAAAGAACGAAAAAAAAAAAATGATTGTTTGTTGAAAATGAAAATGAGAATGAGAATGAGAGAGAAAGGTAGAAAAAGAGAAGAAGAAGAAGAAAAAAATATTTATAAGAATAAATTAAAGAGAAGTGCGCACGCGTGGCCGCGAGTTACGCGAGCAGAATGAAAATCCGTCGGAAGAAGGAGAGACAAGAGGAAAGAGTCGAACCCTTCCCATCAGACGTTCGTTCACGTAACAGAGGGGTGTCTGAAGCAGCCCTCCAGTTTCTCTTTCACCCTATGAACCAGCAATCCCCACTTCCCCTCTCCCACCAGTTTTCTCACTACGAGCAAACCAACCATCCAACAGAGCAGGTTCGTGTCACACCTCATTATGTCGCACCGCTTCGTTAACGTCGACCAAACGACAACGAGATCGTCGTTAAAACAAAGTATTCTATATATATATATATATATATATACGTGTTGTCATTCGTTGTGATCAGAATCGAGACTGTAGTAGAAATTTATTTTCAAATGAAGCGAGAGAGTAAAGGTAAAAAAAATAAAAAGACACATTACAAACGAAAAACATCTCTCAAGCTTTAATATTATTCCACCGTTAATTTGTCTATCTGAAAATTGTTATTAATTATTCGACGAATAAATGAAAGTTTAAAATGTAATTATGTATATTTTTTTTTTTAGTATGTTTCATTAAAATTAATTCAAATAATATATTATACGTATATTATATAGTATAAGTATAATATTAATTATATATATATATTATTATATTATAGTATATTATACGAAAAACATTCCATTATATTAGTTATCCTAACAAATGATGCATTTAATTATTTATTTAATTAAAATTTGTTTTATTATTTATAAACTCATACTTGTGTAATATTCATTTGTATAGAAAATATTTAAATTGGAAATAGTTGAAAACAGAATGAGAATTATAATACGTTGAGTAGAAAAGACGTTTCGTTCTTTATCAGAATACACACACACACACACACAAAAGTAGATCGTTTGTAATACGTTAGTGGGGGTAAATGTAAGAGTATATGTGTGTAGGTGGATTATAAAAGGAAAATCGCAGACAGATAACTCGCCAGGCTCGCACTCGTAAAGCAGAAACTTACGCAATCACAAGTTGGCAGAAAGTCTGGCCGGAGGCAGACTGGACTACCGAGGGGTGGTGTTGGTGTTGGTGGTGCTGGTGGTGGTGGTGGTGGGAAAAGGCGTGAGAGGAATGGGAGTGGGGTTGGGTGTGCCGGTGAAACTCATAAAACTACCGTAATTGTAAAACGCGAAAGGGCGAAGGCGGAGCTCCGAAAGCTCCGTGGGTGGTCGGCGTATGCCGTTCAAATCGCGATTTATTTCACTTGTTGAAACCATTTCTACGCTCTTAACTCTCTCTCTCTTTTTCCCTAGCCCTTCAACCATCAACCACCAATCCTATCCAACCTAACACCGTTTTTTTTAACGGCCCACGTAAACATCCCTTAAAAGTTTTTAACAAACTCACGTAAAATTTGTGCAAAGATTAAAACATCTTCGGGGAATTATTTTAATTCTAAGAACAAGAAAGGGGAGGTGGAGGGGAAGGATTATTTAGGATTAGAAGAATAAGATTACGATCGTGTAATGTAACAAAAATTTACATATGTAAAATTGGAACTTCGGTTAATAAATGAGACTGTTATAGTAGTTGGTTAAAAATGGACACAGATTTGAAATTCGAATCGTTTGCATGTCGAGAAAAAGAAAAAGAAAAAGAGAGGAAAGCTCAAAGCACGATTTCCTCTTATCGGAATCCGATATTTGCTTCCGTTCTTGGGAAAAAGCTACTTGTAACAGTCTCCATAGGATCTTCTTTCTACTAGGCCCCTAGGATTCGATCTGAAAGACCGGAAGGACGTTCGGTGATTCTCTTTCTATCTTTCTGTATACATATATATAGTAGAAGAAGAAGAAGAAGAAGAAGAAGAAGAAGAGAGAAGCTTTAAAGCAACCAAACGAGATTCCTTGGACGTTTTCTTGCTAATGCTCCATCCTTTTCCCTTCATCCTTTCTCTGTGGTTATCCACGAAACGCTTGTATCGGAAAGCTGGTACGGTTTGCGTGATACGACTACGGTATAAGTAGAACGAGACGATATCTACTAACGGTTTAAGTTAGTTGCTTTTATAAGGACTATTGGAACCAGTAGTAGAGAACCCTCAAATTACAATACTGAATATATATATCATTCTACTTTAACTTCTGCTTTATAGAATTTTCGTAAAAGATAATTTTGACTACCTTTAACTATTATAATATAAAATTAAATTAAAATGAAAAAGAAATTAAATAATATAAACTTCATTTATATTTTATATTAACAGCACACAAATTTCGAGTACCTTTAACTATAATAATATAAAATTAAATTAAATTAAAATGAAAAAGAAATTAAATAATATAAACTTAAATAAAATGAATTTATTTCATATCAACAACAAACATATTATTACCTTTAATTATAATAATTATATTTTTTAATCAAATTAATAATAAATAACTTATTAATCAATATTATCCATTATTTTATGAATTAATGAAAATAAAATAAAAAAGATTTAACAATCAAAATCTCTCTTTTTAACATATTTTATAATAAAATATTAATTTTTATAATGAAATTATGATAATATACGTATAAAATATAAAATATTATATTATATTATCGTATATAACTTTCAAATGATATACGAACCATAATATTATATGGAAGTTATAGTTAACATTGAAACAAAAAGGTAATTTTGAGAATAATTAACGTAGTTTAATTTAACATCGAAAATGTTGAATTTTAACGAAATGCACAGAGTCAAATTTTCAAAATGGTTATAACACATAAGCACGTTGATAATATGATACGTTTTAAAGGAAATCCCATATAAATGTTCGGACTACCCCCTTCCCAGCAGTAGCCGGATATCCGAGTTCTCTGTACATTCATCGTCCTAGCACCGGATGATATTCGTTGTGTAAGAGAGCTGCATTAGAAAATGTAGAATGGTTGGGTACGTTGGTATAGTAGCCTGTCAGTGATAATTCAAAAGGACTTTGTGAATGAACAGCTATCAACTATTCTGAACTATCCCTGAATTCTTCCTTTCTTTCTTTCTCTCTTTCTTTAAAAATGAATAAGAAAAACGAGAAATGCATTTGTTCGAACTTTTTCTTTTTTCACTTTTATTAGTATTTTTATTTGTTATTGGAATATTTTAGTGTACGATGAGAAATTCCTTTAGAAAATATAAAAGACTAGTGTAAACACTTGTATATTCTGCTACTGACATTCGATTACCATTTAAATATTTTGCCAGAGATTTTTGAACACGTTGAACGTCACGCGAATTCTTGTATAAATTCCCATCAGGCCACAGGTGTTACTTAGTAGTAGACGTGTCAGTCACATGTGACGGACGCGACCTAAACGGAAAGTCAAGTGTCAGCCACCGATGACTGACGTGGCGCTCAACATGTTAAAAAAGTTCCTTTCCTCAACCAATCCCCATTCCAACCCTCACTCCCTATCGTTCCTCTCCTTCCAGCTCTAAATTTTAAAAATAAAAATAAAAAGGGTTTGAAAAGAAGCCACAAAAGAAGAAAAGGTATTTTACAAAATTAACAATAAAAAGAAAAGAAAAGAAAAGAAAAGGAAAGAAATGAAAATGGGTAGAAAAGAAAGAGAGAGAACGACGAAGTAAGTTTTTAACGTATTCGAAGCACGAATATTCATCGCGTAAAGAGTACAAACGAGGAGAGATTTCGCGGTGTGGAATACGAAAAGAATGACGTACCGTATATGTGTGTCTAGTTTTGTCTCTGTGTATGTATGAATGCCTGCATGCATGCATGCATGCGTTGGTGGTGACACTGACGACAAGGAACGTGAAAACTCTAACGACGTATAAGGGTGGGAGGGAAGGGGGTGGAGAAGGGGGCAGGGGGAAGGGGAGTTTTATATTTTAAGCCCTGGTCTTTTCCTCTAGACCGACAAAAATCTAATTACACTAGCTAGTACTTTTTTTCTGTTTTTTTTTTTTTGCTGGTCCCTTTTCGTTCCACTCTTTTTGTTTTTTAATATTCTTGTTTGTTCGCTTGTTTGGTTTTTTCCTCTCTCTCTCTCTCTCTCTCTCTCTCTCTCTTTCTATTTTTTTTCTTTTTTTTTTTTTTTACGTTAATGGACGACATTCAACATTCTCATTTCACAAGGTTGACCCCACGTTACGCGAGCGTGTTATAAAACTTACAATTTCCACGAACAATATGGACTTCCCTTCTCCGAATACTGTGGCTTTTTTTATTATTATTATTATTATTCTTATTCTTTTTTTGTTCCTTTATATATGTATACTTTTCTCTGTACTTTTTCTTCTTCTTCTTCTTCTTCTTTTTCTTCTTCTTTAACCCCATATAATAAAATTTCCATTCTAGCGCAATTTTTATAGAATTACGTAAAGCAAGAAGTAAAAGATTTTTAAAAGTGTACACTTATACGAATGGTGTTTTACTTTCTGGCATTTCGTACGAGAACCATCGTATGTGGGCAGCAGACAGTGAAATCGAATTAGGAGAAAAATAAAAAAAATAAAAAAAAAATAAAAAAATAACACAAAACCCTTGGATAATGTATCAAAAGGTGTCTACTAATCTCCTGTTTCTCAAATTGTACTTCACCATCTAAATTAAACAAAAAAAAAAACATAAATAAAATATACAAATTATTTTAACCCTTTGATTGTCACACCGAAATCATATTTTTATTTTTATTATTCAAAGAAAAATAAATAATTGACAAAATAATAATAAATTGATGTTAATACAAAAATTGTAATTGTTCAATAGGACACTTTTTATTTCAAAGTATCTTTTAAATATCAGTCATATTCAAACACACTAACTTTCAATTTTCATTTAGTTTTTTTTACAATTGTGAAAATCAAATGGTTGAAATGGTACAGTGTGTTGCTCACACGTGGTCAGCTAAGTGTTAAGAAGGATACGAGAAACAATATAACGTAATTAAATATTATAATTTGGATTCACATTTCTTTTTTTTTTTTTTTTAATAGACACCAAATATTCTGACTTTCTGATAAAATTGAATTGCATTAATTTAAAATGTTTGCTCAGTGACAAGGAATAAATTAAGGTTTTACCGAATGCAATCTCGATATTTACACGGTAAAGAAATAGCTAGAAGGTACGTTTTTTCTGTCACATTTTCAATGGATAAAATTCAGATATAGAAAGTGAAAGAGAGAATGAGATAAAGTGAGTAAATGAATGAATAAAAAGAAACGATAAAAACGACGTTGGTCTTGATGGTGGAGATCTCATTGTTAAATTCATTTCGATTGATGTTAAACGGAAACCACCGTATGTTTGCCATGTCGCATCTGTAAATGTTTTACAATACACACATACATATATATATATATATACAAAATAGAGATAGTAAAAATAAAGAAAAGTTAAACTGGAAGCACAGTGAATTTAAATCGATCTTTCATTTTAATCTCAAGCACCAAGTTAGTTGGTTGGGTTGGTTGAGTTGTGTTGGTTTACTCGTTCGAATATATTTATTTTTTACTACTTCCTATTTGAAATGTTCTTTCCGTTCAAGTTTATTTTTATCAATGATATTTTTTGGATATTATTCGTCTTGCATGCGAGTGACAATTTTCAATGCATTTTTAGATTTACAAAAGTGTTTAAAGTTATAGGTAAAAGATTACAAAATGATATTTGTGTTGATTGAAGCATGAAAATAATTCGTACGTAAAATTAATTTAGAAAAATTCTAGCAAAGTTAAATAAATTAATTAGAAAAAAATGTCAGGTGTGTGTGTGTTAAAAGATGCAAACAAAATCTGTAATATTTCATAAAGATAAATCTAATTTATATTTTAAAGAAGGATGAAAATAAAAAATATGATAAAGATTAGGAAGAAATATTAAAAATCCCAAAGGAGAGAGAAAGAGAAGGGAGGGAGGGAGGGAGGGAGGAAGGGGGTACTGGTGAATGTCGATCTTCGATATCCTAAGCTACTCTCGAATTATTTAGCAACACGTAAGCCTGAGGGTACTCTAGACCGACGTTAATAGCTTCGATTCCCAATAGCATACTTGTTTGGCTTTGGAACTTGAAGATGTTTCAGTAGTATACTAGAGTAAGTACACTTAAGCTTTGAACGTCATTTGATCGTAAGCCTTGCCAATGCTACATACATTGAGATTACGTTAACGAAACGTATTTAGGTAACTATCAATCGATTCAATCAAAGCTCTCGATCATTTTCTATTTAATTGTAATTAAAACTAATAATACAAGAGAATTATTGACTTAAACTTAAGGAATAGTTAGTGTAAATTCGTGAAATACTTGGCTGTGTGTTTTCATGTAACATTGACATGAGGTTTATAGTACAAGGAAACGATTCGATATTATATTCTGACCATCATAAAGGTGGTTGGTCGTTGGGATGATGCGTTGTTCGATAATCGTGCACCTTTGACCATTTACACGCCACAGAATAACCACGTATGATGATAAGCCGGCCGCTAGACGTCAAATTCAGGAACACACCCCCTCCCCAAAACTAACACATATCCGTTAAGGTTTCTATATACGTTCTTACTTATATACGTACACATATATATATATAAAATGAAGTCTTGGTGGTAAGGTAAATGTACCAATAGAAGCCAGTTCTGAAAATGGCTATGGCAGACTTCGATAGTCTCCCGCAGTGCAGCCACTGTGCGGTGAACGTGTTCGCTTTTCGACCATAGGTCGACGCACGAATAACAGTTGAAGTTCTTGGGAGATGAGGTAAGAGTGTATTTGTGTGTGTAAAAGAGAGAGAGAGAGAGAGAGAGAAAATTCGGGTAACGTTAAAGCACTATCGGTTGGTCGCGTTTGCGTCCGGACTGATTGAATCCTTTCGGGATTAAATTTGAAGAGAGAGTTCCTCTCTCTCTCTCTCTCTCTCTCTCTCTTACTCGGTAGATCTCGTCTTCGACGTTCGTGCTTGTTCGTGCATCAGAGTTTAGTTCGTTCAGGGAAACTGAGAGATGGATATAGAAAGTTAGAGGAGAAAGAGAGAAATGATTTGAAGAGTCTCGTGGTCAAAACTACCCTTTGAGTGATATATATATATATATATATATATATATATATATATAGGAAAGGATAGAAGTGAGAAGAAGGGAAAGGGTTGGGGTTGTGGTGGTGGTCTTTTTTGTTAAAACGAAAGATGGAAGAAGATAGGTATTATATTATGTGCCATGCGGTTAAATTGAATTCTCGCGGCGAGCGATTCGCCGGAAATAATATTATGTTTTGTGTCCCCCGTACACCCCCGTATTTCCCCCACCTTCCTATTGGAATCCCTTAATAGGAATTTTTCACATTTTTCGCCAGCCATCGCGAATAAGACTGGCTAGTAGAGGTGGTGGGTAGCATCCATTGGCACAGATTCCAATGTACCACGAAACGGAAGTAGATGCGAGGGTAAAAGTGTGTGTGTGTGTGTGTGTGTGTGTGGGAAAACGTTGTGCGTTGCTACCGGCGGCTGCTGCTGCTGCTGCTAGTGGCATTGCTGTGTTGAGTTTGAGAGAAAGAGAAAAACATAAGAGAGACAGAAAGAAAAAGATGAAAATGAACAAATAAAAGCAAAAGATAGGAGAAAGAGAAAAAGGGAAAGAGAAAGGGAAAGGGAATGAGGTTGAAGGGTTTCTCCTGTTTGCTCTTCTTACTCTTTACTTTTTTTTTTCTTTTTTGTACCGTGCGTTGGGGAAAGCAGGAAAAATTTCAACGTTCAACTACCACTACTACCATTAGCTGTACATACTAGTACCAACACCAATTCTATGAGTTTTGCCACGACAAACCCCATCATCGTTGCAACCAACACCGCCACCACCACTACCACTATTCGATGAAGTTTCATGCCACCTTCCACCGATAAAAAGCCCGGGCTGCTGCACCTTTCGAGATGGCGTAGGTGCACGCAACGCTCGATAACACTTCACAGGACGAAGTTAATTTTCTACGAGCA
The DNA here is from genome assembly GCF_001465965.1 of Polistes dominula. The sequence goes on along the minus strand of NW_015149029.1, from coordinate 890,333 downwards.
GCTGTAACAAGCTCGTCCAATAGGCGAGTGTTAAAATCCTAAGATTTGGATTAAAAGATTTTTTATTTTGAACTTCATCAAATTCTCATTCGCATCAGTCAATTATCATGCGTTTCTATTCTTTTTTCGTATTCAAGAAAAATATAACTTATATTATATACCTTGTTTATAACTTGTTACATCACACATAAACGAATATATTTTTCTGTAGTTTCACGTAGGAATTTTTAGGTCAAATCATGGTTACTTTTTAACGATGAAAAATATTCGAACCGTGTACAAATCAAGTAGAACGAACATACGTGTACATACGTTGAGTTGATCAAACTTTTAAACAATTTACTCTATATCGGCTTTTTACTACCGAAACATTTCAATTACTTTTTTAATAGTTATCTCAATTTATCTAATTAACAACGTTATTGAAAAAATTTACACATGTTCGCAGTTCTATGTGAACTATTTTTCATAGCTCAAGTTCAATCTTTGTATTACATCGTACGGTTTTATTTATTATTATTTGAACAGTGAACAGGTTTTAAAAGATTCCATTCTTTCTATTTTCGTATAAAGAATAATAAAAGAGTAGGCTAGGTGATATCGAGAATAGGACGATATTACCACACGTAAAGGCAATTATTTATACGTGTACATCCAGGCCCAATCCTCCTTAACGTTTTCGTATAAAGAAGAATTATATCTATTGGACGAATAATGACGGTATTATTCAACGAGGGTCAAGATAACCAGACCACCAGCAGCGTATATATATATATATTTAAGATTTCTTTATATATATATATAATATACAATACAGTACATAGTAACATATATAGGTATACGTATACATTTCTAACATGAAATATCTTTATACAGAAATATAGAACAGTTTGAAATGGACAAAACGCAGATAGTTGTTGTTGTTGTTTTCTTTTTACACCGAGTAGAAATGGGTAGAATCTATCTGTAACTCGGTCAAGACAGCTTTATCGTTAGTCGCCAAATATACGGTACGATTCACCATCGTGCAACTCTCCGAATCGATTCAACGTGCTCATGCTTTACACGCGAACGCTTTAGTAGCTTTTAGTATGGTATATGTATACATCTATATATGTATGTGTACCGTATTCACACGCATACATCGTACAAAGAAGAGAAGTGAAGAGAATAGAAGAGGAAAACGTATTTTTGGGGGCGTGCAACACACGACTAGGGCTGATACGTTGCTCGTCCAAAAATTACGACCAACTTTTCCACTTCTACTATATATATAGATATATGTATATATATATATATATATATGTATGTATATAATACTATATCTAGGAAACTGAAAGTCAGCGTTGCAGGAGAATTCGTTTAACGATAACTCGCGGAAGACCGAATTACCATAAACGCAACCCTCCTCAACTTGCCTTTTTTTCTTTTTCGTTTTGACCGATATTCGAATGACAATTTTTCTTTTTCGTTTCTGCCAAAAAAAAAAAAAAAAACGCATGAAGCTTTACGAGCTCATCTGGCGCGCAAATTTCAACGTTTAAAACGTTCATCGTTTCTTGCGAGTAACATATGACTGAAACCAATGACACACTTGTGTGACTTACTTTCAAATTTTGATCGATTTTTTAATGCACATTTTTTTCTTTTTTCTTCTTTAAAAGTTATCGTTGTTTTCTTTACATTCGAAATTACATAAAAATATATATATAAAAATTTTGTAAAAAGCTTTGTAGAAATTCGCACGAGCGTTAAGAGAAACAAATTTAGTAAAGGATGTTCTCACAAGTATTCGCGTTGGATTCTAATTGGCATATTCAGAAGACGTGTTTGCAACTTCCATTTAACTTTAATCGTACTTATCCCGAAGTTATCTCCGTCCATGACTAAAGTCTCTTACGGTGGTAGTGGTGGTGGGCGTACGAGGAGGAGGGGGCGGGGGTGGAGAGGGGGGACGCTTGTGCAATGTAAATGCGAGCTCAGAAATCTTCATTAAGGGTCGGCAATCGCATTAGCGCCCGTACAAATCGTAACTTACCGTTTAAATCGAGACGCGCATTTTCGGTTTAATCGGAAAAGCAGAGAAGAAGAAGAAGAAGAAGAAGAAGAAGAACACACCAATGGAAACGTCTTTCTCTTTCTCTTTCTCTCTTAACTTTTCATGGTATCTCTTCTCATAAAAATTCTATTCCCAGGAAAGGTTCTTGTAATTTCGCAGCTCATCGAACTATTGACTTTCTTCTGAAGAGGCACCTTTATTGCTACTTCTTCAATATCGAGAGAAAGAAAAAGAAAGAGAAAGAGAAAGAGAGAGAGAGAGAGAGGAGTAGAAAACTCAAGAAGCAATGTACTTAACGAGTACGAGGTGATCTCTTAATTTCATTTCATTTTTCTCTTTCGTTCTTTCTATTTTCTACAAATAAAATAAAACGAATATGAAGATATATAAATAATATATATATATAGTATATTCTAATATGTTGGTTCGTTTAGTAACAGACTATGTAATTTCCTTTTGGAGTAAGGGGAACTTTTCAGTACAGTTTTATATACGGTACCCTTCGAAATCGGAGACGCTTAACGTTCAAAGCTGATTTCCGTCGGACGATTCCCACACAAATCCTGTCGTTCTCTTTCAACCGTAGTAGCAAGTAGAGAACGGTGATGTAATAGTAGTTGTGTAGAAAGAAACAGGGAGAAAAAGTGAAATACGTCGGAAACCTCATGTAACCGTACTCTACTCGTTGACATCCTCGACGACTACGACTACGACATTGGAATTGCAAAAATGCATATGCGTCCTTTTTTATTTCTTTTTTTTCTTTTTTTATCTCGTTCCTTTTATCATTCTTTTATATTACATATATGTCTTGTTCGTTGAATCCCGTTAGAATTTTGTTACAGTTTATCGAGAAAATTGTCATTTAAAATGTGTCGTTGATAGGTAAAGATATCATAGTAGTAGAAGGGAATGAACGTAGCAGTTTCCACATCGGGTACACAACAAAGCTGAATATTGATTAAATGAGCTCGACGTAGACTGCGTGCAGGTAATTAGTAGATGCATGGTGTTTTAATGGCCCTTTAATAACACGCAACATCAAATTATAACAGGGGTAGGGTTCTATGACCCTTTCTTCGTTTACTATGTCGACTAGAAATCACCACCCACCCCCACCCCTAACCACCTTCTTATTTTTAACAATCTCTTCTACTATATCCCCTCTACCCTCTTTTTTATTTTATTCAATACGATTATGTGTTACAAAGTGACTAATGTCGATACGAACAGAGTAAACGGTAAAGAGAAAGAGAAGATCGACAGTTGCATGCATTTTCATGAAAGGAAACGATTTTACTTTGGTATGTGTATGCAGATGTAGCCGCTAATACGTCATTGAGGCTCGTAAATTGTCGTGTTGGACAAAACGAGCGACGAAATTACAAGGCCTGCATGCCTTCCCTGCCTGCCCTGGCTGCCGAGCAAATGGCGAATGGCGAATCCGTGGATTTCGCTTGCGCAAATTTTAGCGAGGCATGCCCTAGGAAAATTTAATATCGCATGTGTGTCGAGTCTGATTGCGATCGAATTAATTACGCGAGGATATTTATTAATCGGTTGTTTCCGCGCCACGGAACCCTCTACCTGGGTTGGTTCGAACGTTCTTCTCTCTCTCTCTCTCTCTCTCTCTCTCGACACATTGGTATGCGTTTTGTTCTCTATAACCCCGAGAATTGTTGGAACGAACGTGACTGCGTGTTTGACGCGGTTTGCCACTTGAGCTTTGCACTCGTGCCGCCACGATAAGGTACATATATGTATATATATGCACATGCATGCAACGTGGAACCATATAAATTTTATACGCTAACAAAAAGAAATACCGCATAGATCGGTCAGCTGCTATTTATCCGATGAAACCCCAATTTTTTTATTTTATTTTATTTTATTTTGCATTACTTTAGAAAAATATTTCTTTCGATACATTTTCTTCGAGCTTTTGATATATAAAGAAATCAGAATTTATTTTATGAGAATGGTTATAAAATCTAAATTGTATATGGTTTGTTGCACTTGAATAAAAAAATAAATATACTGTAGTATAAAACTCAACTACAGAATAACGTTCGTTATTGGTTATTCCACTTTCATGGAAATCGTGCTTATTTATAATACACAAAGGTAACTACTACTATACAAATCATAGATTTACTTATCAATAATATATGTATAATATCGGATTGATCTCTCTCTATCTCTCTCTCTCTCTCTCTCTCTTTGGTTCACGTTTTGCATAGAATGCGATTTTCCATACATCAATTCGATAGATTAGTCTGCCGACGATAGCTCGTGAAGTACTTACACATCGATGGGCCTCCAACGATAATTGATAGTTCGAAGGGAAGATATCGAGGCTACTGGGAAAGGAGGAATTCTACCCTTTAAACTTCCTTCACCGACTTCTAGACAGTTCGACTCCTCGATTAATCGATTTTCTTCGAGAAAGGCATTTGTGATTGTGCAGTATGTGTGTGTTTGTGAGAGAGAAATAGTGACGAGCGTTCCTTTAATTGAAATTCCATCACTTTTCTTCTTTTCTTTCTTACTTTTTTTTTTTTATATTTTTTTTATTATCTTTTATTTTATCTTTAGATTAACAATAAGAACAATAAATTCTGTCAATAGTAATTTTTGGTCGATTAAATAATACGTCACGATTAAATACGCGAATTAATTTAACATTTGGATGCATACTTTTAATTTGAATATTATAAGTATATAATAGACTATATATATGATACTATATAGTATCTAGATATATCTAATATCTAATAGACTATAATATAAGCTTAGAAATAGAAACATCGGACGGCTATAGCCGTCATTTGCGGTAACGTGTTAACACGTTCCGTGCCAAGTCCTTTTTATCAGACTTTTCATTCAGGCCATTTAACTTTGCTTTAACATAATTAACCATTACATGTAATTATTAATTATTATAAAATTCATATTATTAATTAATATATACTTCTTATATTTTTAATTATATATTTAATTATATAATTAATTATTATTATAATATTTCAGCTCATCACAAATAAATATGTCTAATAGTATGTGTACCACCGGTGGTACACGTGGCACGAAACGTGTTAACGAAGAAAAAAAAAGAAAACAAGAGTTAATTTTTATAAACTTGATGCCATAAAGTTTTAAAATCAAAAAAAATAAAAGAGAAAACGAATAATTAAAGAAGAAAAATATATTATGAAAGTCAACAAAAAAATGAGCGGACGATTATATGAAATGTGTACAATATCTGATTACACATGTGCTGCTCGTATGCATCTATGGTAACGTTAAAAAAATAAAAAAAAATAAAATATAATTTCCATTACGGGAGAACGTTTTCTTGTGAAAGGAAAAAAAAAAACAAAAAAAAAAAAAAACAAGAAGAAAGTAAAATGAAAGGAAATGTTACTCATTAACGTTTTCTACGTTTCGTTGGGCGCTTTACCTGTATACGAGCGTTCAACGCGTTGAAAGTTTAATGGTTTTAATGTGTGTGTACAATAACGACACCATCGGCAAAAGGATAATGATAACGCAAGCAACGTTTTTCTTGCTTTTCTAGAAGGTTGGGTGCATGGGTGGGGAGAGGTGTACATACCTACTAACAAAGGTATCCTTTTTATATTATTATTTCAATGTGAGTCTGACTCTTACGCAATCATCGTTATAAAAAAGAATAATATACGAGCTATATATAAATAATTATAATCATAATAATAATAATAATATAATTTAAAGCAGGAGTTTTAATTCAAAAGGGGTGGGAAGTGGGTTCACTGTGTATAATCACGTTCATAATTTATATTTGTTGTATACAAATATTCGAACAAGTGGAGAGATTGCTTTATGTGCAATAATTTATGTTTTTTTTTTTTGGGTTTCTTTTACATCGTACAACTTGCAAGTTGTTAAAAAGCTTTGATCGATTTAATTGTCGTTTTTTTATTTTTTTTTTTTTTATTCGACACGTTTGTGAATAAATTTATGATCTGTTATAAATCATAGGGGATTTTTTTTGTATTAATTAATAGAAGAATTACCTGTAGGTTTGTTCTATGTAATAAAGGTGATAAATATGTAATATCTTTTTGTTATKAATTAATTACGATGATTGATTTAAAAGATTAGTTTTGATCTTGTGATTTGCAGATAAAATCATCTTATTAATTTAAGATATAGATAATGTAACGTTGCAATTATTTTATCATAATAATAATAATAATCGATCATTTAAAATGTTTAAACCAAAGAGTTTATACTTAATTAATATTTATTTTTAGAGTAATAAACGCGTAATATAAAAGGTGTTAAATGAAAAATAAAACAATTAAAATAAATGAAATTATTATTATTATGATTTTTATTTTTTTTTTTTGAAAAGATTATTATATTACTGTCTCATGGGTATTATGGTGTAGGAAAAATGACCTCGTTTATCACCAAAACCGTCGGGCCATCCTTTGTCCCCCTGCATCGCATTAAATCGTTAGGTATAGAGAGAATGGGTAGAAAGAGAATCTGAAAAAAAAGGTTCACCTGGACCCTTTTCCCGTATCCGAGAAATACTCGATTTGTTGTTAGGGGTCGGTCGATTATTTACAACCCGGATTCTCTACCTCCCCCTCTTCTCCTACCTTAATTACTGTCCTTTTTATTTAACCATTACGGTGACTAATATTTCTACGAATCGATTTCATTCCTCCACCACTACCATTCGTAAAAATAGAAAGAGTGAGAGGGAGACAGAATTTCGACCTGTATGAATTGACACACCTGAGCCCATACAATTGTTGTTGTATTCATCGATTCAGTAATACGATTCAAGAAAAATATTATTGTTTTTAATTTAAAAAAAATAAATAATTATTAAAAGTTGTTTAAAATGAAAATAAGTTTTTAATAATAATAATAATAATAAAAATAATAATTCATAGTTAAGTTACGTAATCTTTAAAAACGTGATGATTGTTTGACAGTGTTTTTGCTTTATGAAGTATCACACGATACAAAATTATTAAATTATTATTTTATACTATTACTTAATTAAATCTTATTGAATATTTAAAAAGCAATGTAAATATGATTTATAAATATTAATATTAATTATTAATATTAATAAATAAAATTTTGCTTTATAAAATTAAGCAATTGAATTAGAAGAAACGTTCAAAAAACCAAGCTTCGAGAGGATGAGACGAATGCACAGTATCAGAAGTAGACAAATTTAAGGTTTATTTTTTATAATATTGTTACCACATATAACAAAGAGCACCAGTATGATATCTGAATGGGATAACTGATAAAAACTTTTCCAAATTCTAGCAATAAAAATGGAATGCTGAATGTGATAGACATAGATAGACATCAAAATCGTTGGATATTTATCGAGAGAAATATAATTAATCGTGAATTAAGTAAATATAGAACACATATATATATATATCTATAAAGTTTCATAAACGTCTTAAAAATGCAAGCTCTGGATTCTCTGTGAAATAATATGAGCCCACGCTTCGTAGTATGCAATCGCACATAAACGCACATATATACAACCAGGAGCGATAACTACGAAGCATGGCATAAAGAGGAGATCGAGAATAGGAAGAACTGTACAGCTATGTTCTGTCTCATTCTCTCGCAGGCAGAATCCTATATGTTTATCTCTTTTTCTCTTCTTACTAACGTAGCCGTTCTTTTCATTTCATCAAATTTATTTGTTTTGTTTATCGATACCTGTCGCTTTTTCGTTGCATCTGTTTTTAAATCACTTCCATTATAAACAAAGTTTTCACTTAAAATGGTATATCGATGATTTAAAAAAAAAAAAAAAAAAAAAAAAAAACAATTATTTATAATACACAAGATGTAGCTTATATTTCCGATTCGTTTACTGCCTAACCGGTAGTCCCTGAATAGCTCAGGCGGTAGAGACGCAGTCAGTCTGCGTTACTACGACTACCACTAGCAGCCAACCGGTGGATCAAGCCCGACCACCGAGCCCTAGTATGGGTCCCGCTGCAGCAAAAAAAGTCAGTTTCGTCTACACGAAAGAATTGTGGTGAAGCGTTTACCTCGTTACGCTGCCAAACATGTGCAAATAACGAGTGAATACGAATTTCCCGGTTTCTGTTGCAATTCCTCAGTGGAATGAAATCTTTCCAAGTTACACTATTAAGAAACGGGATGGCACAAAGGTGTCATCCTTTTTTTTTGTTTTTCATTTAAAAAAAGATAATTTTAATTTCCATTTAACAACAAAATTGTCACATACATTTTTTATTACAACAGATTTATAATTTCTTTTTTTTTTTTTTTCTAATAATTTTTTTCATAGAAGGTTTCTTCACAGAAAGGTAAAACTTTCAACAGAAGGGGTCATCAGCATTCAAGAAAAATGACTCGAGATTTTTAGTTATGTTTAAGCCTTTTTGTAATTTTCTTAATGTTAAATTATTACCTACCCAATTTTTATAAGTGCTAGTATCCACAGAATCGATTTGATCAAAAAGTTTTCACTTTAATTTATAAGAAATGAATTACCTTATTACTTTAATTATTTAATTAATTATTATCTTAAACATTTCAATAGAAAATTTGTGGAATACATTATTGACGTTTTGACGTACGAAATTCGATTAACTCGCAACAAAATAGGTGAACGAAATACACGAGATAAACGAGAGAAGAAAAGGGGGAGTGGGACGGGGGGGGAGGAGAGTTGTTATACGAAAAGATGAGAAAGGGTAGATACAGCAATAGCATCGAATAGAAAATAAGATTCTAACTTGACTTTTTGACGCGTGCATTTGGTTCTATCTACGAAACGTTGGGTATATTTTTCTCTTTTCACTCGGTTGCAAGAAAAGATCTTTCAAAATGGGAAGAAAAGAAAGAAGAAGAAGAAGAAAATATAAGAGAGAGAGAGAGAGTGTGAGAGTGGGTGGATGGTTAGAAAAGAAGAGGAAAGGGTGGGAAAGAGAATAACCAGAAGATGCGGATAAATACGAGAAGAGAAACTGGGAGGGAAAAACGGGAAACCGAATGGGTGGAAATGTCTTTTTATGTAGAGAAGAAGCTGATGGGATGCATTGTTTCTTCATACACAGACCCATAAGAACGCGTATATGTTCGTGCGTTAGATACGCACACCTGTATAACTATGTTTTATGTATTATATAGAGTTTCACCTGAAAATTCTCTACTCTTGGTGTCTAACGCGTCGTAGTAGAGTTACCCAACGACGACGACGACGACGAAGAAGAAGAAGAAGAAGAAGGAGAAGCTTTTCTCAAGCTGTAGACGTGATATATGGGAATCTGATGCGAAGTCTTCGTCTAGCGAGAATATGGTTCCATTCTTATATATTTTTTCGTTTTTTTTTTTGTCCTCTTTTCTTATTTTCCAAAGTCTAAACTCCGGTGCATATTCTTGGAGGAAAAATTCTTTGTATTTTCTTACCCTTACCCCCTTTTTCTTTTTTTTTTTCTTTTCTTTTCCAGTCTTGGTCTCTATTTCTCTCTTTTTTCTAACTTCTTTTTCTAACTTCTCTTTTGCTTTAGTATAAGAGAAAACTGAAAACGAGTTTGTCCGACAAAGTTGAAGTTTAAGAAGAAGAAGAAGAAGAAGACGAGGATGACGAAAGAAGCATGGAAAATGGTTTAGAATAAAGAAGCCTCATGGATATTTTTTCTTTTTAGTTTTCTTATTCTTCTTCTTCTTCTTCTTTTCTGTAGAAAAATTTCAATCAAATTTTCCAAACGAGGGTTTTTTTTTTTACAGTCCTGTATCATTTTTAGTCGAAATTATTATTTTTAAACGATGTTCGAGGTTTAGTTAGAAACGTAGGTTTATAATAGTTTATTTATTAGTTTATTATATTTTTATTTATTAATAATTTATTATTGTTTAATATAATATTTACTTTTATACAAAAACAAAATATAAAAAAAAAAAAACCAAAAAGGGGTGAAGAAAAAAGAAATTAATTACACACGTTAATTTTAAACGATGTTTCATGTTTAGTTATAAACTTTGGTTCATAATAGTTTATTTATTAGTTTATTATATTTTTATTTAATAATAATTTATTACCAATTTATTATAATAGTTACTTTCCTACAAAACAAAACAAAAAGAAACAAATAACCAAAATTATGTAAGAAAACAAATATTAATTGCACACAATGTAGATAAAAAATCGATAACAAAATTTTCAATTCCGACCCAACATAAAAAACTAAAAATATAAAAAATGACAGTAGTTGCGAATTGAAGGATGCAACATATCGATTAAAAGGGCGTTGACGTCCGAGACGACTAAGGGGGGAAGGGTTAGGGTGTGGGTGGTGGAGGAGGTGGTGGAGAAAAGCTTTGGAAGGTTGCGATCATAGACTGCGTCGAGAGAACTCGTTCGGTAGCTTTATCGGTGAAAAAGAGAGGAAAAGGGCGAAGAAGGACATAGGAAAGTAAAGGATGATGAAAAATAGAAAGACACGCGCCCTGGAAAGGCTAGAAAAAGGTTCGCGCGCGAAATCGCGCGTTATCGAATTTCGATCACGTTCCCCTTTCGTGTACTTTCTACGAATTGCTGGGCATGTACGAACCGTACCACTATCTCTCTTTCTCCTCTCTCTTTCTCATTCTCACCCTTTCAACTCTCAACCCCTAGTTCTTCTCTCTCTCTCTCTCTCTCTCATTCACTCTTTTATTCTCTTTCTCTGTCTCTTTCTGTGTGTTCACGCGCTAGCTGCCGCGGTTGCAAACTCAATTTCCCTTTCGTCTCGCATGTACGCGACGAATGAACGAACGAACGAATGAACGAACGAACGAACGAATGAACGAACGAAAGAAGAAAGAAAAGAAGAGACAGTGCTTGCAGTCGGCAATAAAAACGAAACTGCCAGTAATCAAAGAGAAAGGTGACTCTGAATGACGGGAAGAGGAGAGAGGACACTACATTTATCGCGAAACCCCTCTAATCAACGAAAGGTTAATTAATCATGACCTCAATCTTTTATTCTTTGTTCCTTTTTTTTTCTTTTTTATTATTAATCCTTTATGTTCTTTCCTTCTTTTACTCGATGACCCAGAAAAAAGATTTAGTATTGTTTTTCTCATTTTATTATATATATATATATATATATATATATGTTTTCATGATCTCATAACTTTCTCAACATTTTCTATGATTTTCTGAATTTCACAAAGTTCTTTGTGCGCAAGACCAGAACAAAATCTCGTGTTAGTTTCTCGCTGCAGGCTAACCAGCCTTGATGTATTGAAAATAACTCTCGGCTGCTATCTAGACAGCTTATCGTATCCATCATCCAACCCTATTTGTACGGGCATGCACGCTGAGAGAGCCCATGCACGTACAAAACGCAGATCGCAGATTCTATATATATGTATTACGTATATATTATATACATATATGTATAGATAGCCGTATTGTACATATATATATGTATGTATATACAAACAATCTCGGAGCCTCTGACTGCTCTTTTTTTCGCGTGCGAGTTGCCAACCACCCCCCATCGAGTGTTTCTCTTTTTCTTCTTCCTTTTTTTTCTTTTATTTTATTCCATTCTTCTCATACTTTTCAAATCACAACCCCCTCGTTAGCAATCGATCGTGAGGATAATAGAAAAAAAAAAAAATGAAAATATACACCGTGCGTTTAAATAAAATGAACAGAATATCGGGAAATAAATAAATAACGAACACAAAATAAAAAAAAAAAAATTGCATGTAGGCAGATCACACGTGATAGGAGTGAAACCTTCGAAAAACTAAGTTACGAGAGAATGAGACGAATGCAGAATATCAGGTGTAGGATAATTATAGGGTTGTTTTTTTTAATAAAATTATTATTATTATATTGTTAACACTGTCAAAAATTAATTTACGTTTTATTAACATATAATACATAGCATATTACACAGTAGGCAAGTTCTCAATTCGAAGAAATGAGACAAGTTGCTTCTGGTAACTAAAAAATGTATGGTAACTAAACACCTCTCTGCAAGCAAGAAATGTAAAACGCCTTCCGTCGAACTCTTGGAGATTTCCCTAGTATTTTCTTCGTGCAGATTTTCACGAAACTGACGTTAATATTCGGTCGTAAGACACATAAATACAAATTCACAACATCCAATTGCAAATAATTTGGATAGAAAAAAAAAATAAATTTTACAAAAGTGATCTATAAGGATTATGTCTGTCTAAAATGAGTAAAAAGGATAAAAAGAGATATATATTGATTAGAAGCTATTTAATAAAGTCCTGAGGATTTTTCCGAAAAGTAATGAGGATTATTCCGAAAAGTGGTGAGGTTTTTTCTTGTTTATTCTTTTTTTTGTTTATTCATCTACCCTTCTATCTCTCCTACCTACAAGCATTTCGAGTATCAAAATAATTCGTGTCCACGCTTTGTAGTATGCAGTCGCACATAAACACACAGATATACAACCAGGAGTGATAAATACGAAACATAGCATAAAGAGGTGACCGAGAATATGAAAAACTGTATTGCCATATGCCGTCTCATTCTCTCGCTTGCTCAATCCTATATGTTTGTCTCTTTTTCTCTCATTATTTAGTATAACAGCCGTTTCATAACTCCGTTTCATAGTTCCTTTTGTTGACCGACCGCGTTTATTTACCTTTCAGATCACTCCCATTCTAAAGAAATTTTCACTTGAAAAAAAGAATTTAGTCTAAAAATCTTCACATTTCTATCCTATCGAATATAGAGAATAGTTTGTAGACACTTTTACTCCTATTGGGACTAACATTTTTTCAGAAAAGAGAGTAATCTAAATAAATGCATGATTTCGCGTCAAACCAGGCAAACGAAGAATCACGCAGCACTCAATGCTACTGTTGCTACTACCAACTTACATGCATGCACATGCATGCATGCCATGCGAACGTTGTTGCTCGTAACGGGACAAATCATAGCGCCGTATAAATGAACTACATTCACATTCGTAGCAAGAGAGAAAGAGAAAGAGAGAGAGAGAGAAAGAGAGAGAGAGGATTTCTATTCTGTAAACAAATTGTTCGATTTCAACACTAAAGCAATTTACGCTTTGGAATCGTCCAGGTTTTATCCAGAGACCGATTCGAAATCGTGTATTCGAATACGAAACGATTTTATAGATTGAGAGACAGTGAGAAAGGGATAGAGAAAGAAAGAATAGCTTTTCAAGAATCATTTCATTCCTTTTATATGTTCACTTTACTATTATGTAGTAGTAGTAGTTATATATATATATAAATATTGAATCACTTAACTTAGTGATAATTATTTTAAATGTATTTCCATCATATGGAAATATACAATATATTATATAATATATTTAGGTGTAAAATTGTATGAAAGAAAAAAACAAATTAAAAGAGATAACAAAAAGAAGTAAAATAACAAATCATCATTGTATCCAAGCAGTGTAACAGTTATCAGTATCGGTGTTTATCTCTGTGATCTTATAATTTCAGGAACAATATTGTTTCGAGATCTTAAAGAAATTAGGCTATGAAGACTGCGAATGGGATCAAGCTACTGACGGGATTTGGTAATTGCGGCAATGAACTTGGGAGTTCCTAATATTAATTAATAATAATTATAATAATAAAAGGTTAGGATGATCAAGAGTTTGTTAGTACACCTCTAACTACATTTGTATCCATTTATCTAAAGAAAAGTATCCTAGGTGCCGCATATGCTGTTACTGCTTATACTTACCTACTTATAAATATTAACAGTATCCTCTCTTTCTCTCATTATTTAACATTTTGAGCCGGTAAGCCATATTTACGAGCAATTCCCTCGCAACTTTGCTATAGTAGTCTGGTTGGGTGAGGTATAAAAGTATCAAGGGAAAGAAACATTTATATCTTTTAGTTGCTTATTGATTCACTACGTCGAATTTAATGCGTAATATCGTCCTGGGGGAGGTAGGGGGTGAAAGAAATGTAGAAAAGATATGAAAAAAGAATGAAAATAAAAAAAAAGAAACAAGGATTTTATAGAAGAAGAAGAAGAAGAAGAGGAAGTAGAAGAAGAAGTTGGGAAAGAAATACGAAAGACGTTCGATTTACCAAAAGTATCCACGTAATAGTAGTAGTAGTAGTAGTAGTAGTAGTAGTAGGCGACTGAGTGAGTTCTTTCTTATTTTCATAATTTCCTCAGGCGGAATCTTACGGCATAATCCCAAGCTGAAACGATTCATTCGAGGAGAATATACTAGCAGCGAGGCAAATGAATTGCGCCGGCACTGATTACACTTTGTTAGAGAGTAAATCTGAACGCGGAGATGGTATTTCCATAGACCCTTTTCTCCTTCCTTTACTCTCTCTCTCTCTCTCTCTCTCTCTCTTTATCTTTCTCTATCTCTCTATCTAACTTTATTTCTATCTTCATCTTTATCTTTCTTACTTGCTTACTTTGCGACAAGGTAAACTGTAGATTCCAAGCTATATCCCATATATATATACAGTCTTGTGTACGCATAATATTCGATGAGAATCTTGTATTTATTTATTTGTATGGTGAAATAAAGGTAAGATAAAAAAACTGAAAAAAAAGAAATAAAATAGAAATAACATGATTCGTAAAAACAACGGTTTGTTACAAAGAGAAATACTATTATATTATATTTTACAATGGTAAAATAAGAAATAAGTATCATTTTTTTTTTGTTCTTCCTTTTCCTAGCTACTATCTTCCTTTCTCTCTCTTTCTCTCTCTCTCATTCTATTTTTCTTTATTTCTCTCTCTCTCTCTCTTGGAATGTTTTATAAAAAACATGATCAAACGAACCGAGTTTATACTCGTGGAAAACTTTTTTCAAAGATATATACATATTATACATACGTTTACGCAGGTAAATACAATACAATGAAAGAATGAGGAAAAGAAAAGAAGAGAAGGAGAGAGAGAGAGAGAAAGAAATAGAAAAATAAGTGGTAAGAGTCAAGTAGGAGTGGAGGTGAGGGGAAACGAGCTAAAAAGCTTTATGTTATTTCCACTTGTAAGTAACGAGTGATGAAAATACGCGTACAACTTATACACACACACACACATACACACATGCACATAAAGCTTCACTTTTCAACACGGTAATAAAATTTAGTATTCGTTGTTAGTTCATTTCTTGAATGAAATCAAATGAAATGTGAAAATTGTTCATTGAAATATTCCTCTTATCTGCCAATAAAAAACGTTCGTTTATTTCTTTCGTTTGTAGGTTCGTTCATAGATTCGTTTTATTTTTCATCGTTCGACCTTGAAATTAAGCAGGAAAACGATAAGAGAGGTACAACAAGCTGTCTCTATATGTTACTAAGGGACAGTGGTGTACAGATAATCTAAGCGTAGGTGGGTGATGGAACGGTGGCAGCTCGGGCTACACGGCTTGTCAGCTCATGATGGATGAACCTGAAGCACGTACAAACCTAGGTATTCTCTATCTCTTTTCTTTTTCTTTTTCTTTTTATTTTATTTGTATTCTTTCTATTTTTATATACTTTTCTTTTTCACTTTTGTTTGTTGTTGTTTTCTTTTTGATCTGTAAGTTTTCTCGTTTGATTTGTTTCATTGAAACTTGTCACTTATTTTCGATTGTAGTATCCTTTGATTTGGTACTTTTTTTCTCATTCATGATAAAAATCTGTTATGAGTATATATTAAAGGGTTTTTTTAGGTTGTTCTTTTAAGGTTTTGTGTTTTCTTTTGATTTGTAAGTTTTCTCGTTTGATTTGTTTTATTGAACCTTGCAAATTATCTTTGATTGTTTCACCTTTTTCTATTATATTACACTTTGATTTGGTACTTTTTTTCCCATTCATGTTAAAAATCTGTTATGCCTATATATTTTAAAGGATTTTTAAGGTTTCCTTTTTGTTTTAATTATATTTCACATTATTACTTTTCTTATCTTTCTTGGGTCGACATTATTTTTATCGTAGTAAAAGAATATATAAAAGAATAAGAAAAAGAAAAGAGAGAAGAAGAAGAAGATAGAAGAAAAAGTTTGGAATTTTTCAAAGTAATTTCCAAGATCATCTTCGTTACGTTAGAAAAGAGATAGAAAGAGAGAGAGAGAGATAGAGAGAGAGTGAGTAAAAAAGACATACTATTTTCTATCTGTCATACACTTTCGTCCTCGAAGAGCACGTAATCCTGATGCGATACTCTCTGACACTTCATCGCTCTTCTTACCCAATTTCATTTTAGCTTGAGCAATTCTTCCTCTTACCGCCCACAAGGTTGGTAGTAGACGCCACGAAAAATTTTCTCTTAAAAGAGAATACATTCGAAACATTTCTTTATCGTCTGTCACGTTCAAGTATTAAATAAGTAAAATAAAAAAATTAAAATTAACAGCTTAAAACACCTATCGTAAACGAGCCTCATATGAGAGCCTCGTAAAAGAGCCTCTTAAGAGAGTCTCGTAAGAGAGCCTCGTAAGAGAGCCTCATAAAAAAGCCTCGTTTGTTTAGGATGCTTGTTTACGATGCACGTTCACGTTGATGCACGAAACACGGGACACCGGAATCGAGACACGAGATACGAGACTCTGACACGACACACGACACCCTACGTGAGCGAGTTTTGTTTGCATATGTTTGTGTGTATGCGTGTGTTTGTTTGTCAATTATCTTACTTGATATACATTTGACGATTTTTGTGTCTATCAATGACCATCGCATTCTTTAATTTGTATTGCTTGAATTTGGAAAAGTGTTGTTTTTATCAGCTATTCATCTTCGAGATCATTACGGTTACCTTTGTTATAAATGTTAATAATATTTTAATAAATAAACCCTATAATTATCTTATTCTTGAAACTGTGGAATCGTCTCATTCCCTTGAAACTTAGTTTTTAGAAGGTTTCACTTCTAGAAGTGTGATCTGCACACATGATATTTTTTTATTTCTATGAAAAAAATGTCAAGCATAAAAATTGAATAAAATTGAGAAACTGTGAGAGAAATTAATAGAACAAATTTATAGAATATTTTATAGTTTTGATAGATATGAAAGGTAAACAAGAGGATGAGTGGGTGGTAGTTAGAAGGTTGAGGGTTAAAACATGCATCTAGTAGATGAGAGAAGAAGGACACGAAGGTTAAAATGCCGACTAGGGACATACTCGTAAATGTCCAGACTGTGCCTGTGACTGAGGGGAATGAGGAAGGGGTTAGGGGGTTGGTTGGTTGGTTGGTTGCATCGCGAGCCATGGGGATGGTTGACTCGAGAAAAGAAAGGACGCTGAAGCTTGCGGCTAGCAGGGTTAGCAAAAGGAAAGTACGTTCTACTACTGACGACCCCTGGTGCGTGGCAATAAATTCGTTTTAAAAAGCGCTTTTGTTCGTCCTTCGCTCCTACCGATGTTTTATGCATGCGTCTACTACGTGCGCTCGTTTGTTCAT